>MU790760.1:0-39120 GCA_027886635.1 Lentinula boryana | reverse complement strand
ATCTGAGGACTTACTCCTCCCTTGTATTCATCCCTTTTTGATTCTTTCTCGTTGTGTGACGCCTGGCTATATCGTGAGCTAGCGAGTCGCTGACAGTGGTTTGGCACAAGTTCGGAAATTTGATAGGTCTGGGACAATAAGTTCGGTAGGATAAATTTCGGAAGCAGTAGAGTCAGCGTGGGATGCAGGAGTAATGAATTCTCCATTGTTTAGAGAATCCAGGTCAATGTCATCACTGAGAAAAACTGTGCTGGGAAGATCATTGATATTGTGGTCATCTTCGTTCTCTTCAATGTCATCAAGAATATGCTCAGTAGAGCAATCTAGAGTATGACAGGGTACACAGAGATTTTCAATTGAGACTCCTTGAGGCTGGGAGTTTGGACTGTCTTTGGCCACTTCTGAGTATTCCATATCCTCGCTATCTTCTGGATACAACAACTCCCCAAAATCTTCATCATCATCTACACCATCCATCAAGTCTACAGTGTCCATCATTCTGAGATTGTCAAAGGTAGGCTGGGATGCAGGACTGAACCATCTAAGCAATCCAGCACGTGTTCAGATTTGATCTTCTTTACAGTGGCACGGTGGCGGTGCTCTGTACAGTGTGCCGGAATTCCTCCAAACTTTGTTGTGAAGTATTGCCCTCTTGGCTTTCTCAACTCTGGAAGATTGAACTCCACCAACTTCTGCAATTGCACCCTACTTTTGCGCAACCGGGAAAAGAAGATAGATCCTTCTCCCTCACTGTCATCAAGTATAGGGATGTCTTCCTCTTCTGAGAGCGCAGAGAATGTTGATTTTTTTTTTTTTTTTGAATTCTTGTGATAACCGCTAGTAAGTAAGGCTATGTACTAAGGCGCGGGGGGCGTCTCCTGCCCCATCCTATGCTATGTGTATTCTATTTGTATGCCTGTGTGTATCGTAGAGCTTTGGGTGAAACTTGGTGTATGTGTGTTTCGTTTCGTGTGTACTCGTAATGCTCGGCCTCTCGTAGCCTTGATAAATGAAAGGAAGTTTGCTACTTCACTTCCGCACTCTGTCCCTTGTGTGTGAGGGTGGGCGTCAGGGCAAAACCAAGTTCCCTTTGCGGGCGTAACCGCTCCGTGGCCTCTTGGCTCTTACTGAACTTGGGCGGTGTCCTCAGTGTTCCTCCTCACTGAGTACTCCAAATCCCACGCAACTGAGTTGTGAGCTCAGCGCACCAGCGCCCGGGAGTTCGTGTGGAAGTTTTCTACTTGTTCGTGTTCCGCTGTATGAAGTTCTTCGTCTACTGCTTCTTCTCTCCAGTCGGCTTCTGTGGGGTCTTGTGTCCCGTTGTATTCATTCAACCAATCCTCCATTTCGTCACTAATCCCCCTCGGTTGATATTCCAGGCATTCCTGTTGTTTGCGTTGTTGTCCGGTTTTGGTGAATGCCCCGGACATCTCCAAGAACTCGCTAAGGGCTTCTATCCCTTCTTTGGTTCCTAAGATGTCTGCCAGGCTGATGTCCTGCAACGCCTTCTTCAATATATATCTGTAGTCTTCGTATCTGGGGCACTCCCTAAGAATGTGTTCTCTTGTCTGTATTGGTTCTCCGCACGGGCAGTCAATGTTCTCATTAGGTACGAACGTAGAATAGTACTCGCCTGTGAATGCATGTCCTGTTCTGCACTGCGTTACTCTTCCGAAGAGTTCTCATCGGAGTGATTTAAAGCGCTCGCAGAGAATGTTGATATTGACCGATTAGACAATGATGACTCTGGTTTATCTGCTTCAAGGCTGAGCTTTGGGTTTTCCTGCTCAAAATCTAGGGTAGGATGATGTGAATGGTCTATTTTTGGTTTTTTCTGAGAAATTATTCAGCTTTTGGTGACAGTTCTGCAATTCAAATCGAGAACAAACCTTTGCATAATCACCCAAATTTTTATTCCATCAATTTCGCTTGAGAGAAGGCATTAATCGTGTCGCCTGTGTCGATGAATGACTTAGAGAAGATGGCTCAAAATGTCACGTGCCGGTCAAAGCATATGGCCAAATCTGGCGAACAAAAAATTGGACCTTCATCCAGTCAACTCAGGAAGTGATTTCAAGCATTTAAAAAACTCCTTTCTTTTTGACTACACTGAGGGGGACCAACTAAGTTTATTGACAAAGTAAGACCATAGAAATACTCTACTGTACTTCTAGAACAGGTCTATGGCTTCACTTTTCGAAAAAAAGGTTGAGCTCATTATCCGTTGTCATTACGCCCTCCCATCATGTGCTACTGGATTCTGATATCAACAGTGTGATTGCCATATACAGTATATGGAGTGACAGCGCGTGCGCGCTTGAATATAGATCAAAGTGATAAGCCTCTTCCTGTACTCTCCATGGATCCCGTCGCATCAGAGATTCGGCAAAATTTCAAGACTGTAACAGTTATGGTTGAATGGACAACATATAAATAACATCAGATTTGAAGGCCCGAGTTTCCCCAACTTGCTGGTCCTAGTCGTTTCTTTGCTGGTCGAAGAAAAAGAACCCTACTACTCTCTATTCTGGTCATCCTTTCGACTCAACACCCCATCTTCAACAGTCTGCTACTGAAGGCATCGCTCTACTTCCCTTCGAGGTTTTTTTTTGCACAGCAGAACCAAAAACTACACCACTCGACGCGTACCTTCCTTTCGAGTCTCCTTCGGTGTATTCCCAAGTGATTATAATGCGACTCATCATTCCCTCCTATTTGGTGATTCTCATCTTTGGAGTTTTTGCCATCGTTCGTGCAACGCCTGTCAATGTGAGCACCAGACATCCTCAGCTATTCATTACATTGTAATCAAGCTCACTATGCCTCTCTCTCTCTCTCTCTTCTTTCTAATCAGTTACCACGCACGATACGTACTTCATCTGCATCTGGATATGGAGGATATGTAACCATTACGTTTACCAATGGTCAGGAAGGTCCGCTGAATGGTCCGCAAAATGTGGAGATCAATAGAGAGGCACAGGAGCTTGCCCTGAAATTTGTCCAGCAGAAAATTTCGGAGGATTTCCCGTCTTGGATGGATCATAAAATCAAATTACGTTTCTACTTCGTCCATCACTATTACGGAAAGTTGAGCCATATCGAGCTCCGTGTGGACGCAGAACTTCGGGAGAATGGGAAGATGATCGAGAAAATGGGGTTTAACGGAAGGACGGGACAGAAGGAAATGGATGGCGCTCTCGTTGGCGCTCTCACTCCTGACAGACAGTGACAGCCGCACCTTGAACCAATGGACAAACAATTGGTCGTTCTTCGTTCAGCGGATGGGCTACATATTTCCATTTCTATTACTATTGTGCTATGAATATGATACAATGGGTTGTGTGGTTATATATCACTTGAATCGATTTCCATGAATGAGGGCAGTTATTTCCGGATCTTTGATTCCAATCTATCTGCGGAATCAAAATCAAACCTCATCAGAGCTGGCCCAGCAAAGATGTTCTCATCCAAAACATCTTTTGCGTTGTTGATGATAATGACAAAAGCGTCGCCCCGGACGTTCTCTGGAATTCGAACCTGGACAGGCTTCTGCTCGTCTTGCAGGTCTACCGGAACAGTAAGCACACCGGTGTTGGATGTGAGGAAGATAGCGGACAGCGAGGAGGAAGAGGTTGAGTTCTTCGGAATTGTGAATGACAGCGAAACTAGCTCATTTGGACGTGCAAGATTGGAAATGGTTAGAGGTGGGTAAGGCTTGGGTAGAGGAGAAATTTCGAGATCTTTTAATGGACATGATTCGACGTAGGGTGAGACGAGTGTAAGCATTTGGCCGCAATTTAGAGGTACCTAGTAACATAAACTCAGAAGGTAGCGGATTTGTAAAAACAAGTTGTACCACGTACTCCGAAAGCTCCGCTCCAGGCAGAGACTTTTCGTACTGAGGAATCGATCCAACCGGAATGGCGAGCTTCGATACCGAGAATGGCCCCACTTGCAGAGACGTATTGCTAGAACCAAGATGGTTAGTCGTACTAACAACAGAAACGGTGTATAGGTACTTCATCTGTGAGCATGGCAGAAGCCCCATGATAAGCCGCGGTTCCGATGGTCTCGAATTTGGATGCCAGCTCCACGAAGGACATTGGATCGTCGTATGGGCTGCAACAAGCTAGTTAGACATTAGATAGAAAAGAGCGAGATTCCAGGCAATTAACAATGCGACGTACAAATTGTATGCACAACGCCCAATAGGATGTCCGCCAGCGTTGGCTACGGCGCTTCTCAGGTAATTCACATGTGTTTCTTCATGCTCGAGGATCTCCTGCAAGCGACCATATATCCAAGGCTCTAGGCCAGCATCGACGAAATTTTGCACGGAAAAGCGAGATAGTCCTTCGGTGTATAAAGCGCTTTCGAGGTGCTCGATGTATAGAGCACAATTCAGGATTTGAATATCTTCCTCTATGTATAGTCAGAGGAGGCGAGAAAGAATAATTGCAAACGAGTAGCGAACGAGCCAAATGAATAATGGTGAAACAATTTTTCGATTTGGGAGACCTACCACTTCCAGTTTCACCTGTAGATAAGCTGTCTGCAGCAATCAAATTTGTGAGAAAGAGCTGCAGGACCAAGAGAGTGAGGATTGGGAATATCTGCCGAGTCATAAAGAATTCGTGGAAGTGCTCCGTGGATTAGAAAAGAATAATTTGTTTAGTTGCAGTAGTGTCGAGCGGCGTCGTTATTTGTGACTGATAGAGTAAATTTGGGGATGTGATATAGTGGTAGAGAAGAGCAAGTGTGTTTTTGCCACAACATGGTATGTTCGAATTAGGAAGAACTATTGCTACTTCAGGAAACGGTTTACCCAGTGCTCCTAACCTAGGGTTACATTTTAAGGGCTTGCAGTCGGCCTTTATCAGCTATTCTATTTTGTCATCTACACCGAACCTTGCTACAAAGCAATGTTAAATCACCCTCAGAGCTGTCACTATCTGGCGTAGTATCGCTAGTAACTAAGGAAGACAGTCAGCTGCACTCTGCACTTCGATAAACATCCTTTGGAGGTATGCTAGTCCAATTGTTATTCTCAGGGTCTTTGATACTCATGTTTATTCGAGAAATAAATCGGGGGCAGTCTTTGACACGCGGCTTACGCATGGATCTATCGATGGTCGAAAATGAGGCCATTTCTTGATATGGTGATCTCTTTCAGCATAAAGGGCTCTGACTCGATACAAGCTCTTATATATCTACCTTGCTACAAAGACCTTACGCCACCTCCTCTTCATAAGGATCGCTCTGATTTGACGTGTCCGGGTAGGATCTCACCATCTGATACTGAACGGAAAAGTAACCGTAACACGTTGTGTAGGCATGTTCTTATTATCTTCGTGAACCTTCTTCTTACAATTGTGTCATAGTCAGGCCACTAGAACCCTTTCTTATCCTTTCCCTCACTTACTCCATCTCTTCGTGACCGAAGATGTACGCCTCTGCCATGTCAATGCTACCTAATATAATGCCCGCTGCCCAAATAATGCCACAACCTCCTACCCCAATCAGTCGTGCTCCCAGTCCATCTGGATTCAGTCGTGTTTCCGACGGTTTACCTTTTAGGACGAGTGCCATGTCGGATTTCCAGATCGAAAAGTCGTCCAGGAGCTCTCCATCATCTGCTCGACGGAGAACCATGATGGCTATGCCACAGGTCGACGATGAGTTCGCTTATCGTGAGGCCGTCTCGAAGCTGTTAGCAGCAAGGCTACGATTATCGACAATATCAGGGCTGATACCGATGGATTCTTCTCAGCTGGTGTTATTTTTTCGTACCAAGGTATGTGCATTTAATTTTCTGACGACGAAGTAAAGCTGATCATTGTGCAGAGTGGCATCACGCACTCTCTAGATTTCCCGATCGATGTCGACTTCAATTCTCCCCCTGCGTTAGACGTCCTCATCGCTGCTTGTAGACCTCATCAAACATCAGATTTCGACGATTACTCCGAGAACGAATCTTTGTTCTACCCACCGAATTTTCCTCTGACGACGTCGCTGGAGATTGCCAACCTTCCTATTATCGATGCTGTTCGCAGCTCACTATTTCCTCTCCTGCCACAGGGCCACTATCTCACCGTTATGCGAGACAAGCTCGAGGTAGTCGTCAAAGGGGGACGTATGGGCCCACAGCCCCGGTCACTCCGCAATGATGGTAGAGTAGGCACGATTGCCGTTACGCTTCCTGTCCGATTCCGTGGTGGAAGCTTCATCGTTCGGGATGCGGAAGGACATGAGGAGAAGTACTTTGGGCGCGGAGGAAAGAGTGGTGACATGGAGTGGCTCGCGTTCACTGCTGATTGTGAATACGAGGTCGAGACCGTCACGAAGGGATGTCGGATCACCATAATGTATGGGGTTTATCTCAAGACTTTTGGTCCGACTGGAGTTACGGAACCATTGATTAACCCCAGTGACAATTTTTTGGACTTGATGTCACCGGTGTTGAATATGTCCTTGGGTCGAAGAATAGGCATATATGTGACGAACGATTATGGTGTAAATCCCTCCGAGGTTCTAGCAGAGTCGTTAGTCCCAATGGTATGCCTTACATTGTCTACTACATACCAATTACCGATCACTGTTCTTGCCACTGACAGTTGAAAGGCGGAGACTCCGTTCTCTATCATGCCATCAAGCTGTACAAGCTCTCTCCCGAGCTTCACTGGACCGCAGGAGGATACATCTGGCCGGTTGACCGCACAGTCGAAATCGCAGAACAAGGCCAGAACTCGAGTCCTAGCGCGAAACTCGCTGGTCTAAGTATCCTCGAAACTCCTCGTGGACGTGTATCAAGTATACCCGCTGTTCGAGGAGCATTTGCACAACATGTTGGCTCTGCGCGTGCAGCTAGTGTCAGCGGAAGTGTCGCTGGCAGCACCTATCCAGAATCCGACGAGGAGTTAATCGACCATTTGAGGTTTAGAGTCAGGCAAAGTGGGGCATTCCCACTTGGGGAAGCGGATATTACAATTTTGAATGATTGGAACAATCCGAATCCGTTGATTGGGAAGGAAAGGGTGCCGTTTGTTGTTGGAGGGGAATTGGACAAGTTGGTGGTGAATGCATTGATGGTTATTTGTCCTTGAGAGGAGGTTAGCATACTATTTTCATCTGCTTTCTAGTTTTCCTAGTTTTGATATGACCTGCACGATATGGTGGTGTAAGATAAGGAGATAGGATAGGATAGGATATACGTGATACATCGCTATGCATGTCAATGGACTATGACACTGTACCTACAATAGTATTAATGGACTCCGGTTTGCGCAAAAATGACTTTTCGAGTGCGTTGAGTTGATTTAATTATCAATACTCGCGTTTGACGGTCTAATAGTAGGATCGAAACCATTTCGAGCTGAACTTGATTTCGAAACCCAGTAGTTAGTGCTCCCGGAACCACCCATAGAATTAGCATTCGTATTCATTTATGTTATTAGCAGTAGCACCTCTAAGGGGGGTTTGTTGGCTTTATCGGATAATCTACCCCCGAAGTTCAGCAGAGTCGGACCTGTTTAGCCTTCCAGTGCTACCGCCTGCAGAAGCGCTGTGAAGCTAAATAATCCCTCGCAGTGAATCTCATACTTAGACGAAAGGAGCAAACGGAAGGCTTCCGGAGCGACCGCCGGAAACGCCCTATACAGCTTGCTTCAAACGCTCATTTCAAGCTTAAACTTGTCGCAAGCTCGATGGCTTGTTCCAATCCCGCTGCCGGTGATGACGGAAGGTACTCTATATACGACGAGCATTATTTTGACATACGGTTTAACTAACCAAGTGACAACTCATACTTTTCCTACTAGTCTCCCTCTTTCTTTCCAACTCACGGCTGGTCCACCTCTTCTTTCGAACTTCTTCGGCTGGCCCGAAAGCATATATACATGTTTCTCTCAGCGACTCAACTTGTATGTACGATTATCAACATTTCGTACTGGGTTAACCTGTGCAATGGTGTTCCTTTGCTTCATCGACCACGGAGACCGTCAGACTACTCAAGCACTGGTTCTCGACCTCCTCGTTTTCCAGTTCCGCTAGTAATCAGGGATAACGTCAACTCGACTTCGAGAAATGTAACTACGTCAATGACATCGACCATCCGAGACGACGTGCAGAGTATGCTCGAGCTCATCGGGCCCGACGCAGAGTCTCGATTCGTGAATCTAAACATCCCCACGGCTTTTGGTGCGAATGATCCTGTACAATCAAATCAGGATCTCAGTCAGCTTGTTGATCGCGCCTTTCTTCCCGGACAGGTGAAATCTGGGAATAGCGGATGGGTGAACACCTATGTCCAGTGTTTGATTGATGTAGCCAATACTCTGCCTGGCTTGGACAATCAGACCGCGCTCATCGACGGCTACTTCAACGCGATGCGAGCACTTGCGCCAGCACAGGCCAAGCTCGTGGATGCCTACAAAGTCGCGAAGAACGAGTCGACGACTAACATTGGTGTTCAACTCTCCTCAGGTCGCCTCATCGACGCTTTAACCATGCAGACTGTTGATGAATGGGCTACTTCGGCATTCAATGGGAGTGGTTCTGAAGAGAGTCAATCGGGCTTTGACTCCAAAGATTATAAGAACTATCTCAGTCTTAATGCGTCCTACACCAGTTTCTTGGCCAAGTACAACAAATTGGAAACGGCAAATAAGGTATCTAGCTTTCTCTTCTTCGATTGATGAAGCGCTCTAACCTACTGCCGCTCTGTCTAGATAGCGTCGGAAGGCTGGCTTCTCAGAGAGATGATCAATCAGTCGCCCGCCATCTTTAATCTGTCCATGATTACAGCCGGTGATCCTTCCTCTACCTCAGCCCAATATTCACCGGCCTGGTCTGCAACCATCATCAACACCACCTCTGTCGCTGTCTCGAACATTGGACAAAACTTGAATGATGGTCTCCATGATGGCACAACTAATAGTACCACCTACGCTACAAGCATCAACAGCGAGGCTCCGGTATCAACAAGCGTATCCTTCAGCTCCACCGCAGCCTCTAATTCAGCCTCGCCGTCGCCAGTACCTTCAAATGTGGAATCAAGCTCTGGAACAATTCCCCAGTCGCCCACTTTGACTTCTACAATCTCACCCACAGTGACAGCCACTGGTTCCGCTCGAAGGTCGAAGTTCAGGCGATCCAGAAGATTACCGAGGTCCCATCTCCAACGCAGGGCATTGGCAGCATCGAATGCACTTCTACTAGCCGCAAGTGCAGGTGGCAGTAGTTCAGGTGAGACTACCCCTGCTCATGCAAAGACTCCTGGCATCAAGGACGCGTCGTTCTCTGGTATGGAACAAGTGGCATCTGCTGCAGATTCTGCATCCGAACCTGACATTGAGAACGTCTCCTTCGCACCACTCTCATCCACGACCACCCAAACTTCCTTTTCGAGTTCGACCACCTCTGTCACTGGCTTCCCCAGTAAGAACGCTTCTGATCCTCTTTCTGGTATCCCCGACATCCCTCTCCAGACCACGGCTTCCTTGTTCGCGATGAGTTTGCAGGAAGGAGCATGGTCAAACAATCGTGCAGATTTCTTACAGTTCATCGCTCAATACCATCCTGATATCTACCAAAAGTATTTTGGGAATGGTACGACTGGTGATGGGTCTTTAGGGAAGCATTGGACACATATCTTCCTCCTCGTCACAGTCAAGGCGAACTCCACGGAGATCGAGACTAGTCAAGTAGTGGGGATGGTGTATAATGTCCTACCTGGGTTGACGACACCACAGCCATCGGTAGATGCGAATTCCAGTAGATTAGATGCGGGAAGCACCGGAGTTGCTGGTTCAACGAATCAGACCTTTGACGATAACTCCAGCACGAATTCTGATGATAGTACGGATACTTCCAGCGGAAAAATAACGTCGGGACTCGGAAGACGATCAATCCGGGCGATGATAATTCGGTTGTTGACACTGAGTCGGATGAACAACTGAGCATTTGATTTTTGTGAGTAATGTGGTTATTGTGATTCGTCCAGGTTCGTCGCTTATATTTAAGAATATAAGGTCATCTTCTCACCGACGCTCGAAGCATCCTCTCACACATACCGAAATTTGCGAAGAGAAAGGGGCATATGTACCGTAGTAGTGTGAGGTGCCTTTGTACGGTCCCAACTATTAAGTGCTCTCCTGCCTTTTGCGTAGCTTATCGACGTTGCCTCATACTATATTTTTGACAGTCAGACAGTCAGAATTGAGTCATGGAAGCCACTGTAATTCCTTCAAGACTTCACCATCTTTCCCTATCTTTCCTCGTGGAACAAATGACCATCCGAGTTACTTTCCGGTATTTGTGCATATTATACAGATAGTCATCTTCGTGATTTTGCATTGTGAGTGTCAATTTGGAAAAGCTACGAGACGTTTCTATACAGTGTCGAGAGGGCTCCGAAATCCAAACGCCGTCACATGAGTATAGCTCGAACGGTGCTGAATTGTTCCCGCTTATCCGCTGTCGTCGAACGTTGAAGGGTGGATTGTTCGTATTTAGAAGCAGTCGGAATGCTGTCTGTTGTTTGTTTTTTACGTTGTTCATTTCTTGAGTTTGGAAGCATATAAGAGACGCGAAAATCACTTATCTTCCTCATTGCCTTTTGCTCCGCATAATGGACCAGATCACTCCACTTCAGGTTTTCGAACTCGGCGCCGATGATGTTTACCTCAAGTCGAGGTCCCCTCCTACTGCCCCGGATGGTCGCTACGATTGGCAAATAAGCGCAAATGCAAATCAGTCACCCCATGCACACTCGGGCCTTACAAACCTCATTCAGCA
This sequence comes from Lentinula boryana, assembly GCA_027886635.1. Classification (NCBI taxonomy): domain Eukaryota; kingdom Fungi; phylum Basidiomycota; class Agaricomycetes; order Agaricales; family Omphalotaceae; genus Lentinula; species Lentinula boryana. The sequence continues at coordinate 28,326 of MU790760.1, read as the reverse complement.
GGTGATAATTCATCGAAGAGGTGGTCAGTCAGTTGTTGATCGTTCTTCGTAGATTGAGACTATTAAGGGGAAGAAAGTTAGTCCGCCTGACATTAAAATGGCGGTATGTATACGTACTCTCTTCGAACGCAATGACCAGCCTCTAATTGATGCTATCATATAGGATGCTCTCATCGACCAAGTGATCAACCCCAATGCCGTAGATGATCGTAAAGGAGGGGTGAACCAAGAACTTACTAGCTATTTTTCGACCTCGCTGACTTATTTTGCAAGATCTCTGATGCCCTTACCGTCTTGGCCACACTACCTGAGGGCTCTGAGGTAGCTGTCAAGATAGGAAATGCTGCGATTGGCTTGCTTTACAACACGGTCCCTCATGTAAGTATCACGGTCTTGAAGCTCCAGTCACGGTTCCAATGTTTCTACTAGCCCCCTGCCGCGCTTATGGGCGAGGTTCATTCTTTCCGCCACGCTGACGGCGGCGGTAACAATCTGCAAGTACCAAACATGGGCCGTGCCGGTACTCCCTATGCAAGAAGTGTTCAATCAAAATGGTGCTCGTCTTCGTTCTCGTTGCCAGACCCAGATCTTGTCTTCGAGACTTTATTGAAGAGACGTGATGTGAGTTTCGAGCTAAGGTTCATATAGTCACTCCGCCTTACCTACGGGCTCAGATCATGGACCATCCTGGAGGCAATTCCAGCCTGACATTCGCATTTGCTTCTCTCGTCACACATAGTCTGTTTCGCACGGATTATCAGGATATGAATACCAATAACACTAGTTCTTACTTGGACCTGAGCATCCTATATGGAATCAGTACGTTTTTTGACCTTCTCTACTCCAAATATCTATCTCATTCGGCCGATTCAGATCAAGCAGCTCAAGATCTAGTTCGCGACAAAGCAGCTGGTCGTGGGCTTCTATATCCGGACACATTCTCTGAGGAACGTCTCTTATTCCTACCTCCGGCCGCCAGTGCACTCCTGGTCATCTTGTCACGCAATCACAACGTATGATCAGTTTCCTTTGCACAATGAATCGAATCTTACTCTTTTTTGGATAGTATATTGCAGAAATGTTGTTGAAGATCAACGAACGCGGGACATGGACAGATCCACCTCCGTCGGACGAGAAGACGCGAGCTCGTCAAGATGAGGAGATCTTCCAGACCGCCAGACTCGTCAAGTAAGAACTCGAACTCTATGCGCATGATAGATATTGCTCCTGACAAAACCCGCTTGGTATTTAGCGGCGGTCACTTCATGAGTCTTATCATGGGTGATTATGTTCCTGGATTCTTAGGGCTCTCCGAGGGGAACAGCTGGAATATGAATGCGTTCGATGTTAGTAGCATCAGCCAAACACTTGCTTCAGCTTTATCTTGATCATCTTTATGTCTACTAGCCCATCACAAATCTGAATGGCACCGAAGTAACCCGTGGACAAGGCAATCATTGCAGTGTCGAGTTCAACGTCTTGTATCGAGTGCGTGCCTATTCAAACATATCGATACACTGACGTTGAGGTTTCCCCCCAAGTGGCACGCGACCACTTCTGCTGCAGACGAACAATGGACCGATGACTTCTTCAAAACAATATTCAACAAGCCTCTTGATCAACTGACACCCACCGATTTCGGGGGTGCATTCTTCAAACTTCTCTCTCAAATTGACCCTGATCCAAGTAAACGCACTTTCGCCGGGTACGTGATGAAGCTTTATGGTGAATACGTACTTACGTGACAATGATACTTACAGTCTCCAACGTGGACCCGATGGACGATTTTCTGACGATCACCTTGGTAAGATCCTTCTGGACGCAACGGAGCATCCTGCGGGCGCATACCGTGCTCGTGGTACCCCTGCTGCACTCAAGGTAATCGAGGTTCTTGGAATTCAACAAGCACGTCAGTGGGGTGTGTGCACGATGAACGAATTCAGGGCGTACTTGGGCCTGAAGAGTATGAATTATAACTCTTGTTTCTCGGAGTCCGCTAACATGCAGTCCAGCGTTCGATTCGTTCGAGGAATGGAATCCTCAACCTGAAATTGCTGTGCGTTGAACATCATGTCCTATCTCTGACTAAGATTTGACGGTATACTAGGATGCCGCTCGTCGCTTGTACAACCACATAGACAATCTTGAACTCTACGTGAGTTATGATTCGCGTTAGCACCTGTCATGCTGATATTTTCTCAATAGACGGGCTTGCAATGCGAGGCTACTATGCCTCTGACGGAAGGTTTGCGGTTTGCGTGCGGATACACTGTGAGTCTACAGGATATCTGAGTTTGGCGGCATTTGAACCGTGTTTTGGACTGAAATCAGATGACGAGAGCCATTTTGGGTGATGCGATCGCTCTGGTCCGTGGCGACAGATTTTACACAACGGAATTCACTCGTAGGTAATCTCTCCTGTGAAACAAACAAACTCACTCATCGCGGCCCCACAGCTTCAAATCTTACCACTTGGGGATACCAAGACACGATGAGGGATCCTAACAATGGAGGTCTTGGCGGAAATTGTAGGTTCTTCAATGCCATATTCGAGTTTAGCTAACTAACTTGGATTTTTGAAGTACCAAAGCTTCTAACACGTCACCTCTCACGCTATTACCCATTCGTGAGTGCATTCGCCATTTAGCTGCTGCAACCATGTTCCAATATATTTTATAGAATTCTGTATATGCATGCTATCCCTTCTTCACACCTCAGAAGATGAAGGATAGTTTGACCCGACAAAAGATCGCAGATCGTTATACCTTCACCAGGCCTGTTGCCGCCAGGATCCCAAAAGTCTTGAACACATTTACTGGCATCAAAAATGTTTTCAATGACCCAGCGAGGTTCCACACAGCATATGAAATGTCGGGTCTCGGAAACGGTTACGGATTCATGCTCGCTTTCGACGCCGATGTGAAGAAGTACGTCTCGAACCTGCTCTGGTCTGATGAGTCTTTTCAAGTTTCCATCTAGGCACGATGCAGACAAAGCTTTGGCTCTGCATGCACTCTTCCCAACGCAAGACTCCCTCGATTCGTACCGAACATGGTATCGAGAGAATGTAATTCAAAAAATCAAAGAGAGATCCTGGACATACGACGGTGTACCAGGTAGATACGTCGACATCGTGAACGATGTGATCAATGTGACTTCCGTCCATTGGGCTGCTGATCGCTTGGTAGATTTTTCTCAACTTCATGATTTTACCTTTACTAAGTAAGGTGCATCATTTTTCTTCAGTGCGGTATCGATGTGAAGACCAAGGACAACCCTTCTGGTATATATACGGAGCAGGAAGTATATGATATGTTCGCTCTACTGGTAAGTCAAATACGATCTGTTCGCTCAACGTCATGAATTTACTCTGTTCTAGTTTACGTGGGTACTCCTCTTCCAGAACTCGATATTGTGTTGATCCACAAGTCACTGCTAGACTCACCTTCCTAAGCTTTGGCGACAACGAACATCTTTTCTCCCTGAATACGGCAGCTTTCCAAGCAGGCGGAGTGATTCAAGCTCTGATCGCGAAAGCCATCTTGGAAGTCGCTCCTACTAGTGCTCCGGTTCGTGGTCAGAGTGAAAAGGGTCAGCGGTGTACTAAAATGATGAAACTTGCAGAATGCACTCATCGGTGTCGCTTCTCGGGTCAGAAGTTATTTCTGGCCAGCAACGGCGAAACCATACTATCCTTTCTTGAGCAGGCTTTCTGACACAGGTCGGCCAGTGAATGAGTTGGTAGCCAACGTCGTCAGTCTCGCAGTTGGATCTTCCGTCAACTACGCTCAAGGTAAATCACAAACTCACGTGGATATCGTCTTTCATACTGATTTGTCCCATAGCTGCCGTAAATGTCATTGATTTCTACCTGGACGATGAACGTGCCACTGAACGAGCCAAAATCGTTGAACTAGCCAAGGCTAATGATGACAATAGCACAGAGCTCCTCCGTGGGTATGTTCGGGAGGCGATGAGTGAGTGTTCATCCATGCCGTGCATATCGTTACATCACTCTTACTCTACGTAGGACTCAACCCTCAATATACTGGGCTTTACAGGGATGCTCTTGTAGACGCGAGCATCCCTCAAGGCCCCGGTCTGGAGCCTCTGGCTGTAAAGGCGGGTGATCGAATATGGGCCAGTTTCAAGAACGCTCACCGTAATGTATGTTTCATGGCAGAAACGCGTTCTTTGTTGATTTTTTCAACTGATGAGTTCATTTGCAGCCCGCCGAGTTCCCCGACCCATTAAAGGTGGATCCTACTCGACCAAAATCAGCGTACAACCTGAACGGTACCGGCTTCCACCAATGCCCTGGGGTCACGTATGCCGAGCAGACCATCGCCGAGATTGTGAAGGTCGTTTTCAGCTTGAAGAACGTTCGTCGTGCAGCCGGAAACGCAGGCAAACTGGGAGGATTTACCGTTGTGAAAGATGAGACGGAGACGAATATGTACCTCAAGCCCGATGGGGTTATTACAACCTGGCCCGGATCAATGAACTTGGTGGTAAGTCCCATTTGAGTGTTAAGTTGAAGAGAGACTTATTGTAAATTATGTTGCAGTACGATGCATAATTCAGGAAACCCCTTCATCAATCAACCACCTCGAAGGACTATCTACAAACATATGATATGGACTACACAGTTTCCTACGTAATTATCTCTGTGAGGTTGGGTTAACTCTCACTTGTTCCACATCGAACTGTTACGGTACAACTACATTAAAACATAAGTGACTGCGTCCTGACAATTGGGATTCAGTTTCACATATGAATGCGATAAGCAGATTGCTATCGCAACTACCAGGATCAAGATCTTTTGGTTAAGTACGAGACTCTGATTGCGTCGAAAGGCCGGAGGTTGAATGTCGTACATTGAAAGTATTATTGAACCCAAAGTTGACTTGAGAAATTGGTCTTCAAGCTTGAACTCGTAGCTCACTCGAAAATCATTATTATGCAATAATAGTACGCTGCCGCTCAGTCAGGTACTGAACTTTGAACTGAACTTTGAGACTTGTCCACTCTGTGTCTAATAAGGGTTCAAACTGCTTGCTATCGTATGGAGGGTCCTGGAGCTGCGGTCGTACTCTCTGCGTTGATAGATGAACTGGCGCTAATGACCCTCAGGCTTACAATGCACGGTGCTCGAATTTTTATTTTTATTTTAAATCTCTTTTAGTCGCCTTTGCGCCAATGCGTATGTTAAGCGAGTATGCTACGTGTGCGTGCCTCCCATCCCTCTCCTCCCTGTCCGTTTCCCATTCCTGCCGACTCCGAGCGGCTCCCTAGGAAGACCGTAGCTAACGTGCTGAAGCCCGTTTGTATTATGTGCGAGTAGCAGAAACCGTGTATTCCGCACTTGGCGACTATAGGCTGGTTGTGTAAAGTAGCAGTGAACAATTAAGTGAATGTGTAACACTTCTCTTCGTTCTAGTCTTAGTCTGCCAGTCTCGATAGGTCTCCTAAAATGTGGTTCGTAGCTGTGCCGGTAGTGCTCTCTTTGGGCTGATCCTGGTGGTAGCTGCCTGCTTCGCTTCCTGGTCCGCCCGCTCGTTTCGTTCCACCCCCTTGTGTCCTGGGATCCATGAGATGGTCACCTGGACTCCTGGGTGCGTCTGTCGCAGGTCGCATAACAGTTCGTGGAACAAATCGAGGAGGTAGTGCGGTGCTCGAATGATACGCGCAATAAAGCTCATGCAAAGTGCGCCGAAGGGCTACAATGCGTGGAACCCTCGGAGTGCTGGTTGGTACCTACGAAAGATGACAAGGATGACATATGGTTCTCAAAATCTGTGTTCTGCGCACGAAGATGTGGAGCCATCGTGCGAGGGAGTGAGCGTTTGAGGGCTTGTTCTGGTGGAGCGGAGAACTATGACTTCCATGGCCTAGCGGCTCAAATAGATCGTTTGATGAGCTGAAGGAACTCCTTCCTCAAATTCCGATTGATCTCGGAAGGACGAGAGTTCAAACCATGCGTTCAGGTAAAGAGAAGGTCATGTTTCTTGTCGTTAGTATAAGTATTTATTCAGTCTTTCTGGCAGATACAATGTTTAATTGGAGTAATTAGTCTACCCAGGTAGCATTAGCAAAATCAATATTGGCCTTTGGTTGATATTTGCTCCCATCTTTGTGTTGTGCCTCCAGCCTCATCTTTACACTTCGATGAACTTTGACTCCTTGTTTTTTCTGCTTTGGAATAATTCTTCCTCGTCCCATGTTCCATCCAAAGTACGATGACCAGGAGTTATCTCCTCGCTGATAACGTTGTTTGATAGGGAAAAACTCCAAAATCCACCAAAACCATTTGAGGCTGAGTTGGTCATATATGGGAGACAGCGCATCGAGAAGCTCCAGCTGTTCCTCGGTCTGAGTTACCACTGCCCCGGCCCCTTCAGACGTTTCGCCTGAATAGTTTTTCAGAGCGGAGTCCTTTTGAACTTGTGAGAGCGAACCTTCTGTTGGAATATCCTGGATACAGGCGTCGCCGACAGGAAGTGGTGGAGGACGAGGAAGAACCTCTGGATACAGCGCATCTGGATTTATACCAAGATCGCGAAGACCATCACGATCAAACATAATCCCGGTGTTGGTTTTGAAGCATTCGCGAATCATCCAGCGCAGCGGAATGCGCGCTAGGTTGACGGTGGTGTCATTTGACACTGATCCACCCCCAATGTCTGCAATACAGAGTCTTAAGAAAGCTCATAGCAATTGAGAGCTATACGAACCACAATGACAGCCAGAAAACCACACCTGAATAAATATATAGCTGTCAATCGTCTATCAGTTGCATTCGCGAAAGAAAGACGCACCTCCTCCACGTCAGTTGGTTGAGAATGATCTTTGTTGTATTTGGCCTCCAATGCACGTAGACTGTGCGACTTATGAACTTTCTTAGGTTCATCACGATGTTTCTTCTTTGAAGAAATGCCCAAGGTCTCCTCGTTTGCGTTCGGTCGATTCCACAAATTAGCTTTGAATTTTGCCCGCCGCTCGTCTAACGAGACTGCATGTCTGAACGTCCTCACAATTGTGTTGGAAGTAGTGAAGGGCAATCGTCTTGGGAATATTCCAACTGAGTTGACAGTGTCCCTAGAAAGGAACGATGAAACGAAGTTTTGAATTTGATTATTGACTCGGAACTGACCAAACTCCAAGAAACTCGATGTCAGCGTGAACGGAGAAAGCTTTTTTGAATGCGTTTGATTGCGCCCAACCAAGTTCGTCCTCACGAGTATACATCTTGTACGCAAAAGGAACCTGTTGATGGTTACATCTGGGGAGAATTCCGACCTATTGACCTCGTCAGCGAACGGAGACCTTGAATGGTAGATAGGGGGGCATTACCTTGTGGATCATTCCCGCCAGACTGAAAGCAACGTCAGGACTCAAACCGGACTGGTCTGCGATTTGAGTGACAGCTTACCTACGCGCCGTGTAAGCTCCACGGGAAAACCCAAAGATGCAGATACGATCCCCTGCAGTATCTGGAAAGTGCAAGATATTGAGGCCATCCGAGCAATGTAAAGATGCAAGCTCTTACAATTTTGCATAAGAAATTCGTACCCTCCTATTGAAGAATTCCATTATTCACTGAATTAGAAAGACCTCCGCCTCGAGCTGGAAATCTCCGCACCCATGACATGAGCGTGCAAATTCCACGCGATTGCTTCATCAAGCGCCTAAAATGCACCATCAGATAAATTTAGAGAATGAATGAATCCTTGATCAGGCCTTGCCTTCGAGAATTTAGCCATTAAAGGAGTAGCTACTTGCGGAGTGGTATAAGTCCCGATTCCTGCCTGTGAACACGAAGGTCAGTTCGGGAGAGCGCGAGTTATCATTCCGCATACTTGGTAATACACCATCTGTTGAATGCTATCGTCTTTTTTGAGCATCGTAAAGAATTGGATGATGTTGGAGTTCTGTGTTGAACGGGTTAGCCAGCACCTTATTTTTGTATGAGAGAAAAAGCCTACATCAGAGTCAAACCTATCGAACATCATCAAGTTTGATCAGAGTAGAAGATGGGATATGGAGAACAGGACATACTGGTCACCCGTACCATCGAAGCACAAGACTAATGTTCGGTATGGATGCGAAGGTGGTATCACATTATCTAACAGAGGGCCACTAATTGTCTCCGGGTCATCGCTGGAGGAGAAAGGATCGATAGGAGATTCAGCGACAGTGGTCCCGTTCTCAGTAGTACTATGTTCTTCGACAGCAGAAGCGGCTTCGGCCATGATAGTCAGAATGGGCGACTTGGAGCCACTTTCTGATAATTCTGGAATATAAAGAAAACTGACCTCCGCATTAGTTCCATTCCACCTTTCACCGGAAACAGCGAACAAGTTGACACACAAGAATCGCACTGGGAACGGAAATTGACATCTCTACCCTGGACGCGGATAGTTATGTCTCCGTCGACATGACTTTGGACATATACTTACCAGATGATTGGAGGAAAAAACAGATACGCTTTGAGATCTCTATGGGATTGTCCATATGCTACTGATAGGCTGTTCGCACCCCCGACACTTGTTGCATTGTATCCAAGACGGGTCCCTGCGCCATGGTCTGGGGAAGAGAACCATTTCGGAATTTAAGCGCCGCATTACAAACTTTGAGTTTGTACTTCTGTCCCTCGTCCTGCTTCGCCCCGACTCGGAAGGATATCAGAAGAAAGGCGGTAGAACAACCAACCCCTATGTGCTGATAAGTGTTCGGGTCCAAGTATCGAGTACGCTTTTGCCTTTCTCTGGCGTTATACGCATGCGGTATATGCCGTTGGTCGACGGGTTGAATGCTGTTGACAGTTCCAATGAAGGATTGTATTCTGTCATAAAAAAAGATGATTATCATTTTCCAGAAACTTCCGAGCTGTGAGAGGCTGTGAGCTTTTGCGCGACGTATACTGTCCATTGAGAGTGTCAACCGGCCATATAGCCAGTTTTGACTACGAGTTTGAATTTTCAACCCACTGCAAGTTCATTTCAAGTATGGAACGTACTTGGATGAGTACTTGGATGTAGAGAGGCTCAGTCAGATACCAGATATTAATAACGCACTGTTGTTATTAATTGGTAACCGCACAAGGCTATACTAGAAAAGAACCATACAACCCTAATGACGGAAGAGGAAAGCTGTCCGCGAAATAAGTTACAATTGAGCGGGAGAGCATCTATGTAGCGCAATGACGTGCTTATATATAAGATGAGTGAAGATTCAAGGAAGTAGAGGAAGAAGGAAATTTCGAGTACGTAGTGAAGAGTTCCTGAACATATACACAGAAGAAAGTTATATGTACACGGTGTACCCACTGAGCTATAGCAGGGTAGTGACGGTCGTGTCCGACGGGACTGTGCGATCGTAAAAGAGCGTATAGTCCTAGAGACAGTGATCCTAGGATATGGTCGTCGTCAAAGAAGTGTTAGAAAACATTGTCGTTCGTTGGTCGCAGACGCGCATTATGTGCATCCGAGAGTCCGTCCAGAGCTATAACACCCTTAGGACATTGTGATTCTACTTCTTATGTTTCTTCTTCTTGTCGACGCTCACGGCGCCTGTCTCGTAGATTTTGCGTTGTAATTCTCCGGTTTCCACCATCTCCCGAATCTCCGTTATTGAACCTACGGGTTTACCGCCGACGAGGAGAATAGGAAGGTCAGATAATGAGGTAAGTCGCATGAGCATGGGTTTCAGGACATCGGCGTCTGGACGGATATCGACATCCATTATGGTCGGCGCCGGATGTAGGTTCATTGATGACAAGGTAGCCTTAATTTCTCGGGAAATGGGAGAATAAAGCTACAGCAAAATTGAAGGTTAGACGCTGCGCCATAGAGAAAGATGGTTAGCATACCTTTGAGTATAAGAAAATTGGATTTCTTAACCACACGTCTTCGACCATTACCTGAACTTCTTCGCTAGCGCGACTGCCACGAGTATCAAACTCAAGAACAAGCTGTGGGTCGATAGGCTGTGAAGGATCAACCGTAGAAGGGATAACGTTGGCAGCCAGACTAGCGAGGAAGCTGGAAACAGCGGCGAGTTCCTCCTCTGGTGTCAGTTGAACCTGTGGTTGGCTGTAGGTGGATTTCCTGTGTTCTGCGCCAGAAGCCAGATGGGAATTCCGCATGGCATCTAACGCTTCAGCGAGGCTACTTCCAGCCGTAGTCCGATGAGGAACAATCGACGTGGAAAGGGCCGGTCGTTGAACAAAGAAAATGTAAGAGGAGATAAAGACCAACGAGAGAAAAACAAGCAGTGCAGTCCGACTGCGAGTTTTTCGGGCATTGTTGACAGCCATCAAAGAAAGTGCTGGCGTTAGAGGTATGGCTTTCTCTAGGGACGAGGAGGAGGACTCCCTCAGTGGCGTACGACTAGTGATGCGAGGGATAGGCATAGCTGGTGGATAGGATTATTGTGTGGTGATAAGGAAAAGAAAAATGAAAGGAACGTGGTGGTCAAAACTCAAAAACAAATAATAATTTGTTCGATCCCTAAATCTGGCAATCAAATAGCGCTCCGCGCCCCTCGGCGTGCCTTGGAGCGGGTGTTTTTTTTTTCTTTTTCTTTTACAACTCTTTGTTCCTTTTCAGCCTTTCGCCGTTCACCTTGTTGTCATGATCTTGATCAACGAGCAAACCACTGACTAGACTTTTAGGACAAAGACTCCTGTATGTACTTTCTTATCAATGAATTTCACCCCGTCGGAGTCTAGCCTTAACCGAATATCTTACCATGCGATGTTTATTACCTACTGATCCTACTGATCAGTATGCAAATCTGCTTCAAGATACGCGAAGTGCTCCATCTTTCCATAATCCATGTCTATGTTCCTTACTTACAGTATTAGGATTCGTCAAAACAAGGACTGATTGAAGGGCAGCGCACAGAAAGCTCCGCTAAAAGTTGTATTGATATTGGACAATACGTACTGAAACCAGGAATCAGCGAACAACAGGATTTCGATTGCTAGTGACTTGAAGGAATGAAATGTTTATCCGGGCGACTTTGGAAATTAAAGTACGAAATGACATTCCCTATACTTATGTGTTTGACTTAGTTGCAGAGCGCATGCAGGGCATTCCTTAAAGTAATTATTACGAATCGCCCAGAGACGGATCGGGCTTGACGAAGTTGAGGCTCGATGTTTGCATTCGAAGAGAAGCCGGCAATGAGCTATGGTTTCCCGTGCACGTAAGGACAGTGAGGCAAAATCGACCTTGCCTTGAAGGAAGCCATGAGCTTCAAATTCCTGGTTTCACTGGCAGCCTGTTTTCAAAAAAGACTAGACGTGTGTTAGAGGTAGCAAAATTGGTAGAATTCAAAATAGTGCACGACTTTGAACGACGTGGGACGGTGGAAAGAGGTCAACTTCCGACTTGGTTGGTAACTTCATGATCCGGGCCGAGAACACGCCGAGAGCACGTGCATCAAGGCTATATAAGCGAATTTCGAGGAGAGAAAATTCGGCTAAAACGCCCATACATATGTCCTTGAAAACGTCTACGCTCCTCGATCCCTCAACTGCTCTTGAGCATTTGAAGACGTACGACCACTCCGATGGCTTATCCATAGAGGAACTCATGGACTCCCGTGTTCACGGAGGTCTTACTTATAACGATTTTCTTCTCCTTCCAGGAAAAATTGATTTTCCTGCTTCAGACGTTGTCACTGAATCTCGTGTAACCAGGAATGTTGTACTCAGGACGCCTTTCATGAGTAGTCCTATGGACACTGTTACCGAAGGTGATATGGCTATCGCACTCGCCGTATGTGTTTTCTTCATACTAGCTCCTTGTGATCTGACATTCAAGATCTAGTTACTGGGAGGCCTTGGTATCATTCATCACAACCAATCGCCAGCTTCACAAGCTGCCATGGTCCGTGCGGTCAAAAGACACGAAAATGGCTTTATCTCCGACCCCGTAGTATTATCCCCTTCACATACTGTCGCTGATGTCCTTGACATCAAAGCGAGACTTGGATTCTGCGGTATTCCTATCACTGGTGAGCAGCTCGTTCTTGAGATCTCGACCACAGAACTCACCACATCTGATTTACTTACGATTGTTCGCTCTGTTACTGAAATAATCTGACATCTCTCTTCCAGATACCGGTATGGTCGGCGGTAAATTAGTTGGAATAGTCACTTCGCGTGATGTACAGTTCCGAGATCCATCTACTTCCCTCTCCGATGTTATGGTCACCGACTTGGTCACTGCTTCCCAAGGAATCACTCTTCTGGAAGCTAACGACATTCTCCGTGATTCGAAGAAAGGAAAACTACCCATTGTGGATTCCAAAGGTCATCTCATCACTCTCCTTGCCCGGTCCGACCTTCTCAAAAACCAGTCGTATCCTCTCGCCTCCAAAAATCCTATAACTAAGCAGCTCTATGCCGCCGCTTCAGTCGGCACACGACTGTCTGATAGAGAGCGTCTCGCTCTCCTTGTAGAAGCAGGGTTAGATATTGTCGTTCTCGATTCCTCTCAAGGCAACTCGATCTTCCAAATCGACATGATCCGGTACATCAAAGAAAAATATCCTGAACTCGAAGTAATTGCAGGAAACGTTGTAACGCGCGAACAAGCTGCATCTCTCATTGCCTCTGGTGCTGATGGCCTCCGCGTCGGAATGGGCTCTGGATCGATCTGCATTACTCAAGAAGTCATGGCTGTTGGCCGACCACAGGCCACTGCGGTTTATGCCGTTTCCGAGTTTTCCAATAAGTTTGGCGTTCCGGTCATCGCCGATGGTGGAATATCGAACATTGGTCATATCGTGAAGGCGCTTACTCTCGGTGCCAGTGCGGTCATGATGGGCGGCCTTCTTGCGGGTACTGAGGAAGCTCCCGGAGAGTACTTCTACCATGAAGGCAAGAGGGTGAAGGCATATCGTGGCATGGGAAGTTTAGAGGCCATGGAGCAGGGCAAGCCTGGCAGCCCACCGCAAACCAAGGTCAACGGCGTACATACTGGTTCAAATAAATACCCGTCTCCAAAAAAAGACCGTACTCATGAGAATGCTGCCACGTCTCGTTATTTCTCCGAAAATAGCGCGGTCAAGGTCGCTCAGGGTGTGAGTGGCGACGTACAGGACAAGGGTAGCGTGAAGGCGTTTATCCCTTACCTTTATACCGGCCTTCAACATTCATTCCAAGAAATTGGTGTTAAGAGTATTCAGCAACTCAGGGAAGTTGTGCGGAATGGAGAAGTCCGTTTCGAATTGAGGACTGCCAGCGCTCAGGTTGAAGGAGGCGTACATGGTCTTAACTCGTAAGGCATCTTGTTGTTTTTTTTCAAAAAACTTGAATTGATCATTACTCTTCTCAGGTACACTAAGAGATTGTTCGCATGATTGTATGTGAGAAAGACTTATCCAAGCAGGTACCAAATTTACATCGGCAGTAAAACTGTAGTCAAATGATTTGTATCGTACGGGCTAAGGATCTTCAGCGAACAAGACTCTACATGACCTCAGGATTGCTGATCTGTGTCTGTCCCCTGACCGATGACGCACAAAAGATTGACGGTGTCTTCAGAAACTACAACTGAGTACATGTTCTGCATTCCTGGCTAACTTTATCCAACTGAATTGTACTTTGTGAACTTGCAATGCACTTGCGTCATTGTTTCCACAACGTCGGCGAGAATAGAATCACAGGATTCATTCTATTCAATCATTCCACGTTAACTGGAAGGCACCCAGTTCAGCCCAGTTCTCGGTGTCTCCCTATATAATCGATATCCTCGGTCTTTTATAGATGTCAGATCATACAATAAGTGGGATTCCTTCAGTCTACTTCAATTCAAGCTCCTTATGGTGTGGCGTTTGTTCTGATGCTTCCTGGTAGGTGGAATGATAGCGCTATATCACTGGTTTAGTCACTACATTGATTCCAAGGGTTCATTCTCCTAGTCTCAAACGTAGACCTAGGAGGAGCCTAGGTGCCCCTATATTTGTTGAGAGTCTTCTACAAATGAGTGTCGCAGCTCCTGTGGCGTCGCTTCGATTCCGTGTGTATAGACGCATTTGAGGGCTTGTAAAAACTTTCCCGTATAATACTACCAACCGTCAAAATCGTTGAGCCATGCGTGCTAATGTCCGGGGGATAAATTAATCTTACTCCACTCTCCACCTAAAGTTGGCCCAAGGGGATTGACTCAATGCTCTCCTCTCATTGTCGAATAGATCAGTTCTTCGAACTTGTGTGTACCAACATTTAACCATATTAGGCTTGAACAGACCCCATATTCAATAATGAAACTCGGTAGTTTCCATCTATGAATATCTCAACCATATGCTGGTATCGTGAAAGAGAAGAGTTAGCCCACGGTGTGCCCCGGCCGTAGACCAACAAAAACTAAAATATAGAGTAGGCTGGGTCGGCGGCATAGCATTTTCGTTCCAGTTGAGTATTTATATTTTCAACATTTCTTTTGCCTGCCACTACCAATCAGCCACCGACAGATAAATATGTTTATGAGCGGGTGCTATTAGAAATCATCTTCGTGATAGGCATTTTCCAGTTGTTTATTTTTCTACTTGCTGAGGCTCACAATGAGCTCACGCATGGATTCTCACCTTGAATCTAGTTCGTCCGTGCCTCCCATGTGATCTTGAAGACTTTATGCAATCGTCAAACTCGAAAAAACGTTCGAAGTCCTCTTCTCCGAACTTCTCTGCCAAGTTTTGATTTGTTCATCGATCGCGCGCAAAGTTGTATATGAATTGCATTCTGCTTCCTTGGTACTCTCACGTTTAGGCTTTCTACATTCCGGCGCGTCCGTCTCTCCTAATCATTTGGACACGGTCAAGTCCTTGTCAAGCAGAAAGTATGGCATCTTCCGAACGCGGTTATTCCCCTTCGCAAACGTGATAATCCTGGCTCAGTGTTTTGTTCTTTTGAGCGCACTAGATAACTTTGAACCGCAAAATCGAAAAGCCCGTGGCCTTGGGAAAGAGCCGCAATTTGAACCTATCTCTGTAGCAATATATATCCAGCCGCTCCATACTCTATCAAATCCTGTCATGTAAATGTAGCCCTGATTGACCACACAATGCACAATGCACTCTTACTTGCCACCGGCAGAACAAAAAAAAATTCTTCGAAAATTCTTGCGAGCCCGAGGTCGGGGAGTCGGACGTGATAAAGTAAAAAATGGCATGAATGGCAATCGTTCGTTCCAAAGAAAGACCATAAGTTTTTCTCCGCAATGGTTGTTGCAAATATTTATTCGTGATCCTTGGTTCATTCCTGGAGAGTGGACTTGAATGTAATTCACAGTTACTGAGATCTGCTTACTCTCTTGCTCTGTATCTAAAACTCTATCCATCGTCCACTCATTCAAAATTCCTTTCAATTCGGTGCCGTAAAAGATCCCAAAAAGGCCAAAGACCCCATCAGTCAACTGCTATTCGCGGACGAGAGTTATGGTTATTTTAATGAGGCCTCCAAGTGCATGTCATTTTCCCACTTTCTCTTTCTGCCTGACCAGCAAAATTGTATCCCACTGATGCAACGTGCAACGTGTACCGATATTCGAATTAGATCCCCCGCGGATGCCCGTGTCGTCTTTCATGCTGTTCTGCTGAACGTACTACCTATGGTCACTAGGCGTCTCGATGCTGAAGAGCGAGCATTAATTTCACCTGGTTCAGTTTATGTGTGGGAGGAACGAGGTCCACATGGAGATCTCACAGGAGTAAGTTACCCATTGCATCTACCCTTCCCGTTAAACCTTTCCCTCTAGGTTGGCATTGAGCGTTGGACAGATGGTGCGAACTTAACATTTCCGAGAGGTAGAAACGGTCTTACGGAGCTACAGGCATTCGGTGGGGCCCGTCCAGAGTTAGAGAGGTGAGAAAGACTTCTAGTCCCGTGAATTCCATCTTATCAAATGGGAGAATATTAGGGATTTCTATTCTACCACGAGAAGCAGGATCATCACTTTCTCTACTCAGAAGAGGCACGATTGCTGAACAAGTAAGTATCTTTTAGATGCGCGCAGACGACAAGCTGGACAGTCATGTACAGGCCATTACCTACAAGAAACTCGTCTCGCACTATTTTGATAAAGCAGACATACACTGTCTTTGTGGATACTATCAGAGGTC
The DNA here is from genome assembly GCA_027886635.1 of Lentinula boryana. Classification (NCBI taxonomy): domain Eukaryota; kingdom Fungi; phylum Basidiomycota; class Agaricomycetes; order Agaricales; family Omphalotaceae; genus Lentinula; species Lentinula boryana. The sequence goes on along the minus strand of MU790760.1, from coordinate 12,192 downwards.
AGCGCAAGTGGCATTTAAGTCAGTAAGCTCGCTTTTGAAACAAAGCTCAGTACTCACCCATTGACAGTCGCATACTTTAACGAAGACTCGCTTCCGCACTTACGGACTGTCGATGATTTGCCTCACCTCGCTTCACTGCCCGTCCCACATGGAAAATATAAGAGCGCTCGCTCAACAAAAGGAAGACCAGATCACATCTTCAATCCAGACCAGGATTCCGACTTTCCAAGGATTGAATACATTCCTTATAAACCAAAAAGTCCCCTCTCAGTCTCCGATTGTTCTTCACAATCATCATCTTCGCCAGATCATTCCTCAATCACATCAACCACGTTAAAGAAGTGGATGAACACCGATAGTTCATCTCATCAATATGTTCCCTCCGGTAGCGCTCAAACTCGAAAGCGTCACACCGCTCTAGGACAGATTAGTTCAGAGGACCTGGCGCCACTGGCATATCTTCAGTCTATGCCACCCCCTAGACGGCATCCAGAAGACGAGAAAACGCTGATGCTACTCGCCTCGCGACCGCTGTAGCGCTATCCTTTACTGATTTCACAGCTATCCCTTGCAGTGGAGCATTCGCCACTTTTGGGTGTGATGTGCTGCATCATCCACGGCATCTCCATCTGGAAAATTTCTCAGCATAGAGAGTTTGAGTATTTAGCTATACTCCCAGCCACATTTACGCCGCACCCCATTGCATATACCCACTACTCTTAAAAAGTTTATTATGTATCAATACATCGAACTGTGACCACTTACTTAGAACTACATGGGGCAAGTACGAATGCAATCATTGTAGCGGACCTTGCAAGCATAAATTCCTTATAGAGATAGCAGTGTCAAGGTGCCTCAAATGGGCAAGATCATTATTAATTGCTTCATTGCGATACGATTCCCTGACATGGAAGACGTTTTTCAACCTGGATACACACGCCAGTTCCACATTCAATGAATAGACCAGGCCAGACGCTGAGCTATTGCGACTGGCAATTTGTTCGGAGATTGTTGCCAAAGGGATCTAGAGGTTGACGAATGTGACAGTGAACGTATCATTGCTCAATTATTTGATCAACGTTCTGATAGGTAAGTAGGTACATGAGCCTGCGATGATGTTGCCTTCGTGTGGCGCAAGATAGCAGCATATGGGTGAGGCTTGACCGGAACAATCGAAAGTATTGATTACGACGTACTGGGCTACCAGCCCAGTAGGGTAGCAAAAAAACAGGAGAATGCCTCTTCACGGCACATAATCCACTAATCCTTCTTTGCGTTCACGGCGGTACCGGTCAATGTGGGTGGCAACATCTGCTCCCCTATACCGTACAGTAGAGAGACGGAGCCAAAGACCAGAATCAACAGCACAAGAGTACTGCCGACAAAGAGAACAAAGGGCCTGTAAAGCAAAATTCAGAATGCTTGGCCAACGATAGAAGAAAGAAACACGCGCCCGCTAACGTCCTTTCTTTCGCAACTCTCACCCACCCATACTTCAGTCTTAACCTTATTGCCATTTCCGGTTTTTGTAGCGGAGCAAGTGCAAACGAAGCAGGTGCGTCCAGATTTCGAAGCTTCTACACATTGGCCCCGACCGGTACAAGAAGAGGTAGCATTATTACAGGAATCTGCGCTGGCGAAACATGTGGAAATTGAACCAATGGGCTCCTGAGGCGGTGCGTGACCAGGCAATGGTACCTGGGAAGGAGCAGCTCGACGCAGAGAGCGTGTAGGGGAGGGGTAAGTGAGGACAGCAAGTTGGAGTTGCTCTCCGTTTTCGAGAGCATCCTTGAAAAATGCACGCGTTAATTCCGCGGCACGTTCGTACTCAATGCTGTCAGCACCATACTTGTTACGCAAGTCTGCAAGCGATGTGAAGTCTAGCGTTGCGAATGCAGAGCTTGCAGCATCGGTCAAGAATGCTTTCAATGAGAGAAGCTCGGATGGATTCCAAAAGGACAAGTCAGCCTCGTAAATCGCGGAGTATACATATCTTGCACGGTGAAGATACGTGCTAATGACCGAGGAAAGGGAGGGTATACGAGCATACTTAGGAACGGATAACTGGAATGAAGGAAGAAGATAAGAAGGAAGAATAACTGATCAAGGTCATTAAACAAACAGAGATGCGCAATTGAGATAAACAAACTTACCTGCAGCGTCGAATTGCTCCATAGTCACAATCAGCGCATTCTTCTGCCCGGCAGCAACGAAGTCTGAGTCACCATTGTTCATTGGCCTTGATTGGTCCTGGAGGAATTCAAAAAGCTCGAGGCCAAGATGTTGTGAGAGAGCTGAGCTGGCATCTTCAGGAGAAAGTGTATTGCTCAGTGAAAAGGGTGCAGGGTTTAGATAGATGTCGACCGCCAGAGAGAGCTGAACTATTGATAAAAGAATTCCTAAGCGGAGCAAGTTCATCATGGACGTTAGAAGAAGAAAGTGTAACCGCGCTCTTTAACTTTGGGGTTAGGGCTACAGGTTGGGGGGGCTATGTCGTCACGGCCCCTTCTATCCGTATTTTTCATGCTTCACGAAATATTTCGTCGCCTATATGAACCACTGCTTCCCCCCGGCTGGAGAGATATATCCTGGTTATCGACTTTCTTGAATTTTGCTCACTTTCTTTCCCTTTTGCTCCGTAATTTTACTATCATGCGTCGACCTCCACCATCTTTTCCCGATCTACCTGTCGAGGTGCTCATGGAAATATTCCAGTTTGCCACATATCTTCACGATTCCGAAAGCATTTTGCCTTTGGACCCCTTCATTCCGCAACAAATATCCCACAATGCATTAGGTCCTAATACAGCCCTTTCTACAGTGCGCACAAAATGTGCCCTTGTTCTTGTTTGTCGCTCATGGAGGAACGTTGCCATTCCATTGTTATATCGCCATCTCGTCATTCGCAGTCCACGGAGAGGCACTCTTCTTCTCTCCTCATTAACGTCACGTCTTCCAACGCCAGTGGGCACGACGCCTTCCGATTACGGCCGGTTTGCCCGTCATCTTGAGATACATACCCATTCTCGTGGTTCTGACACCTATAACTTTCTACTGACCATCTGTCGTGTCATTCAAAGATGTCCGAATTTACGGATCCTCAGTGGGTCATGGAATCATGCGTTACCTTCTGGATTTCGACAGAGCATATCACAGATGTGCGGATCAAATATACGGGAGTTGCTCTGGTCTGAGTTATATCCAAATCATTTGGAACTCGCAAAGTTCATGACCGATTTTCAGAACTTACAAGTACTGGATCTCAGTCGCGTAACTTCTGCGTATGACAAAAGCACGCCTGTATCTCTTCCTTCGGTCCAATCTCTTATCATATCTACTCACGCTGGTAGCGTGTCTCTCGCCACCTCGATGACCATGCCCAAACTACACACCCTTGTTCTACGTCTCGAAACCCCGAAATTAGATTCCAAATCCAGCGATTACCTAAAATCTTTTCTGAAAATTCGTGGTGTTGCTCTTAAGACGCTGCATATCCTTCCACTGATGGGTGACCAGAACGCTTTAGAAGATTTCCATATCCTTTTTGAGGATTGCTCTTGTCTGGAAACTGTTACATTCCACGTGAATTCTACTCCCACTTTTCAGCATCCTTCTGTACGGCGTATCGGTGTTTGCGGGTTGAACTCGGACGCCTTTGAATACGGCAAGACCACCAACGGTAATACGTGCTTGAAGACTCTGGCAGATAGGTCGCTATATCCATGTTTAGAGACGGTCCGAACGGTGGACTACTTGGTTGAGAATCACTCCTCGTCCTTAGATCACTTCATATGGTGGTCTGAACGATTCGAGCATCGCGGTGTTGATTTTCAGGACGGGGCAGGTGTTGTCTGGATGTATAATGAAACACAAGACGTTCAAGGTGCAGGTGGTGTGCCTTCGAATGATATCAGGTGCGAACTCTCGGTTTTCCGGCATTCAAAGCACTCATTTTGTTGTACAGTAAGAATCACGAATAATAACAACAGGATCAAATGAGGCGGACTCGCCTATCATCTTTCCGACAACCTTAATCAAGGTTACTTGTGCTCTACAGGGATCGTTCGAATTCCTCTACGATGGTCTCATGCTAGTGAGGTGTGTTAGTTCCTTTTCGTTGGCGTTTCCGTCGATGGATCTGCAGTGGTTATACAGGATTTCTTTCTTCTTCCTGTTGCTATTGAATTGCGCCACTACTACCACATAGTATACACCTTTGCACGAGAAGAAAATAAATTGGTTTGGTTTGAATAACTGCGGCAGAGTTTCTCAGTCTGTGCACCGTTTCATCATACAACGGCACCGAGAAAACCAAGAAGGATTGAAATGACTCCATGAAAGATGTTAATCAGTTACTAGAGCCCGGAACAGGGCGGAAGGAACTGAATCTGGAAGGTAGAACCGCGAAATATACCGATTGCCAGTCTATTTACACAGAAACTTTCCGGTGCCCGGAACCGTTGCAACCCAAATTTCGTATGCCCATGCAACGTGCATATGCACAGCGCGATACAAAATTCACGTATGACTCCATCCTAGCCCATGAACAATTTAGGTGTTGAGCTTTGCTGTGTATTTAAACATAGAAACTTCCCCTTTTTACCCTTCAATTTCTTCATGTCATTACCACCCCCTTCCTACGAGTCCTTCGACGTTGTGACACCGGATTATTCCTTTGAGCCTAGAGCAGGCGAAGAAAGGCTCGAGTATCATCGAGCTCGTCAGCTGCCAGTGCAGGGGGAGGACGTTCGTCCAACGGGTGTCTTTGTCAACCAGAAGGACGAGGTCACTGTCATCCTGAATTATCAAGAAGCCAAGTCCACTACTCCAGTCTTTGGTCGAAGATCAAACGTGGAGGGTACTTTACTAATCGATGCGCCTGAGTCCGTGTCAAAAATCACTATCAAGGTATTTATTTGGAATTTGCTTGAGAACCGGCGAGACCTCTCATCACATATGCATATGTTTGCATATACTTATACTTAGCTCACGGGCACCATAGAAACTGTCTCGCCCTCTACAGGTTTGACATCAGTAAATGTCCTCGATCAGACACATACACTGTTCAACTCGGGCGACAATATGGCACCTCAATCAGATTGCTCAAGCTCTTTGACATTCTCTTATCCATTACCGAGCACGTTCAAGCATAATGACCAGGAATATCTTCTTCCTCCATCGTATTATGTCCTACTAGGTGGACAAGGGCAAACTTACTATGCTAAATGCACCTATACCTTCTCTGCAATGATATCCAAGACAAGGTCGCGCCGTACAGCGTTCCTGGGCAAGAACAAGAAGTAATAATCGACCTTCCCGCTTTAATTTTTCGTACCTGCTTATTCTATGTCCGTTCAAGGTATAACACATTTGTGTTTGAGTTTTTGCCTCGTTTGCGCCCTCCGAGACCTGTGTTAAAACGTTCGCTATTGTCAACAATCAAAGAATGTCCTGAAGAGTGGCGCCAAGTTTCGTACCAACTAATTCCTAGACCAAAAAAATCCAATTTGGAACCGTTGACATGCCAGGTATTTCTGTTCGATCTTCTGGACTCATCTTCAACAAACAACTATCCTACTCATCAGTTTTTCTTCCCATCTGTTGGTGTATTTGGCATTAGGGATTCGATCCCGTTCCATGTTCAGATTATTGGATCGCACATTGACTCCCTCGCTAAATTGCAGACAGTCACTGATAACAACAGTAAGCATTCTTCTTCGGACATTGAATCAGAACGTGAACTTAAAAAAGTCTATGAAAACTCAGGCCCCCTCTTCCGAGTTCACTTCTTGAGGCAGGTGGAGATCAATAACAACGGGAACAATAGCGCAGTACATTTCCCTCTTGGAGAGGCAAAGCTTTTACCTGTGCCTCCATTGGAAGGTGCGATATCGTTATCAGCTCAACAGGAACGGAGACAGGAGAACATCAATTGGGAAGGAGTAATTCGTTGCGAGCTCGAGGAGAAGCTGGCACCTAGTTTCAATGCTGGGATCGTTGTTATCGCGGTGCGCCGACCAAAGTCTTCAAATCGATGTATATAAACAACTGACTCCTGAGTACTAATTGCTCACATTTGATTTGGGCTGTAGGACTTCATTATCCTGGAACTGTCCAAATCGAGCACGAGCCTTTTTCAGCCGTTCAAACATGGTCATGCTGTCAGACTGGTATCGGATTCATGGAGATAATTATGACACAAGTTGTGTATTTCAATTTCACGATTGACGCTTGAATCACGGCAATACATCGATTGTTCATGAGCACTTTAACACTAGAATATCAAGTATACTTTGATTGAAGGTCGGGCAAAGCGAGTTCTATGAAGGCGATATTTGGCAGTGAAGAGACTGCTCCGATTTTTGTTCAAGATGGCGTGATTTTCGCGCGCAGATCAGTAAGTAGACTAAGTGTACAGAGAGCAAGGAAAAAATAGAATTGACTGATGTATGATCGTGAATGCGAATAAAATAAATACGATAGGTGAAGAACACCTAAAATGAAAAGTCGACGATTGTCCCAGATAAAGAAATGGCCAGGAGGCTTCCTATGAAATTCATGAGGTGCCAGCGACAACGCCATAACGTTCAGATAAGACCTGATTCTGGCCCTTAAGGAGCCTGAATGAGCAACGGCGCTTAGAAAAATTGAAAATTATAAATTTGAAATGAACGTACCGTATCATAACCCAGGCGCAGCGCTGTGGAATCGTTGAAGCCGTCTACGGCCCTCAGTGTAGTTTTCCTCATCCTCCCGCTCCTTTCGCCTACTGTTCACCCGTTCGATACTCTGAGCTTCCTCCGGTAACTTCTCCCATTCACTTGCGATTATTTCTCCCAACGTCCGGGGTTTAAATGAAGGATCGGGGGTATTCGAAATACTCTGGGAGTGTGTGCTTTGGGGATGAACCCGCGGCGACGAGGAGGCAGATATTTCGCTCATTGAATAGCTCACGAATATTGTGATTTGCGACGAAATCCAATCAAGTGCACAATATTGATAGAGAAAGAGCATAGGCAGTATCGGTAATGTTTGTGCAGCCATTTATTTTGTTAAATTACGCAAAGTGCTTCTAGAAAATGGAGCAAGCTTAGATACGGTTCAAGAGGAAGGGTAAGAAAGAGACGCACCCAAGTAGGAGGGGGATTCGACCAGGTCCATCATTCACACAACTGTAGTTAAATACAAAGGAAGGCCTAAATCGGGAAAGTTGAAAGAAAACCTAGGAGACAAACGGAATGTGCCATCTGGGACGGATAGAGGCCGTAATCCAATACTTTGTGGTACAACGCGGCACCTAGAAGGACACATAAAGCAAACTTCTGGAGCTAATTCCCGAGACTTTGGATTTTTTTCCAATGAACTGCAGAAAATCGTGGCACTGGAAATGCGGTGGACACCTTGTTCGGCGGGTAAAAGAGGCATTTCGGTTGACGTAACCATGTTGAGAGAGGGGGGAGATAACAGCGTGTATCTTTGAGAATAGTATAAACGAATGAGAGGGCTGGATGAAGAGCGACGAGGGGTCAGAAGACTGAATGCAGTTCAGGGCACAGATAACAACATTGTACATTGTTTCTCCGGCATTCGAGCAGCACATTGTAGCCTTGAGGCAGGACGCAATTCCTGTGAAACGTCCAAATGTGTTCCACCGGGATGCAAGTAGCAGCGTAGAAACAATGTGTAGATGATCCAAGATCTCTTGAAATGCTATACAAGAATTTTGACAGAAGATTGTCAAGGGGATTTATTTCATTGCCTTGAGGTATTATTTGAGTGCTGGATGCTGAGCGTTAAGCCGCATGTTCATGACGCACGAACCCAGGCGAAACCATGACACCAGGGCAGAGGGGCTTGGAAAAAAGGCTGAAAATTGAGCTGGAAAGCTGGCTTCGGAGCAGAGCTTGACGTTTTATAATAATCCACAGCATTTGGGAAGTACTACCATAGCAAAATATTTGAGCTCATGGTTGTGGGGTCACAAAAGGTTTAGACGCCGAGCGCGCTTGAATTTCCGCCGGTTCTGATTAGTGATTACCTCCTGGCAATTGCCTTACACTCCTACGCGGGCCCAATAAAAATCCCGACTGGAAGTTTCCCTAAATCCTGTCTCAGAAGAAGAACCTTACATTCTCTGTCGGTTTTTGGAACTTGATACTCACTAATTGAAAGTTTCAAGGGACGTTCCATCGAGCCACGGCCATGGCTCTGACTTCTCTCGACGGAAATACTGGAATAGGTGGACTCCTTACCAGGCAAATCTGATAAGACGAGGCTAACGCGTTGAATAGTTCGCTTGGTTCGAGGGTTCAGTATTGACAAACTACAAACTTGAAGAATAACACTGGATACATTGAACCCAGCAAATGGCCACGTTCCACATCGGGACCCGCGCTCAGCCGCCGTGGATGGTAGATATCGGACCGTTCCCGCAGGTTCCCTCTCAAAATGGGACACATGACGACTTGCGCTATAGAGATATCCATCCTGTTCGTCAAGCAGTATATAAGGTATCACTGCGATTGCTCGTCTCTTTTTCCTGGTGTCAAAATCATGTCTACCCGTTTCTCGACTGCTGTACTCTCACGCGTATTTTCGTGTCCTGGAAGAAGCTTTTCAACGTCGAAGGCGGTATCTAAGAGTGCCATCGTTACCGGTGCCGGCCAGGGAATGTAGGTATTCCGAAGTAATCGTTTTGGGTGACCATCATTCAAGGGTTACCGTTCTCATAGTGGGAAAGCAATCGCGCTGCGCCTAGCTCAAGATGGCTTCGATATTTGTGTGAATGATCTCGAGATAAATTCGGGTATGGTAACAAATGTGCGCCTCATTTCGGTACCGCTCTTGAGCTTATTTCAATTGATATATTGGATCGCGATTTTAGGTGGTTGGGGATATTAAGGCTTTAGGTCGAAAAGCTGTCCCAGCGTACGGTGATGTTTCCAAATTACCGCAGGTTGAAGCGATGGTGGACACCTCTGTGACTCAACTTGGGCCTCTCGACGTGATAGTGGCAAACGCTGGCATCGCTCACGTTCGATGGGCCATGGATGCGAAGGAGGCTGATATTCAAAGATTATTTGAAGTAAACTTTTCCGGTGTGGTATACTCGGACCAAGCCGCTGCGAGACAGTTCATCAAGCAAGGATCGGGTGGAAAGATAATAAACGCTGCAAGGTGAATTATTCAATGTGCTCCTTTGGCTGTCGGTTATGGCCCTTATGCGATCCACTTGCGCTTTAGTGTTGTCTCCTTCCGACCATTCCCCATGATTCCTATATACAGCGCCACTAAAGCTGCTGTCCGCAGTTTCACGCAGTCTCTAGCGATGGAGCTCGCGGACCATAAGATCACGGTGAATGCGTATGCCCCAGGTGTGGTCGACTCATCTATGTGGGAGACGATAGACAAAGGGATGGGTGAAATCAACGGGCTTCCAAAAGGAGAGAATTTCCAGAAGACGAAGAGCACGATTACTATGGGAAGGACCAGTGTTCCAGAGGATGTGGCGAAGATGGTATCGTTCCTTGCTAGCAGTGATTCGGATTATGTCACGGGCCAGACGATGTTGGTTGATGGGGGAATTGCTTTTAGTTGAACGATGGGCGACCCAAAATAACGATTATAGCATTATACATTCACACTTGTATTATTATTATACCTTGAATGTTCCTTGAACGTAGGAGGAGATGGACTCGGAAACTGATGGGAGACTGAAATTCACCAGTCTTCCAAGAATCGGGAACGGAGACGAACAAACTTAGTTCCAGTGCCGTGAGAATTTGTTTCCTTCGCTCAAAGTCACTTTCCAATGTCTACAGGGCTGCAAAAGATGGACTGCTATGTATATTCGATCCAGTGCTCTCTCTTCAAAACCACCATCTTGCTCACAATAACGCTTGCGAATATTGATATCGGTGAGTCTTCATTTCATCATGTCATCAAACTAGACGTGAGCTCCATGTACATGAACAGGAAACTCCAACGACCTTACGAACTTTCACACTGCATAAAGAATCCTCCAGAATCACATTCTATTCACCACAATGACTATCACGACTACCATGCTTGCTTTACTTTCCAATATTCTACTTCTTCAAGCCGTTACCTCAACCGCTAGCAATACTACTGGCTCAATGCGCTCAATATCGTGGTACGCTGGTTGGCATTCGACGGATTTTCCTTTGAGTCAAGTTAGTTGGTCAAAATATACCCAATTGACTTATGCTTTCGCGTGAGTACTTTGATTCTCCTCCACTACGATTTTAATACTCAAATGTGGTCGGTCAGGACGACAACCCCGGACGTGAAAACGCTATCCTTGGAAGACTCGGATGCAGCGCTGTTGCCTCAGTTCGTACAATCGGCTCATCAGAATGTTTGTCGAACAAGTCTTTCCTGATGCGTCTATGCTAATGGGGCTGTTGGTGACACAGAATGTGACGGCTTCGCTCTCGATAGGAGGATGGGGCGGCTCGCAGTATTTTTCGACGAACGTTGGCTCAGCTGCGAACCGCACTGCTTTTGTCCAAACTGTGACCGAGTTGGCCACGAAATATGATCTGGACGGCTTGGACTTTGAGTACGTCTTTTTGTTTTTACATCGGTTGATTAGAATCTTGATTTGCATTGATTTCAGCTGGGAGTATCCAAACCGTCAAGGAATTGGCTGTAATACTATCAACAATAATGATACGGCAAATTTTCTTTCCTTTCTACAAGAACTGCGCCAGGATTCCACTGGATCGAAGTTGATTTTATCGGCAGCCACTTCCTTGCAGCCATGGAATGACACATCCGGTGCTCCTTCTAAAGACGTTTCCGGATTTAGCAAAGTTCTTGATTTCATCGCAATCATGAACTACGACGTCTACAATATTCTCTCTTCTCATGCTGGCCCCAATTCGCCTTTGAATGATACCTGTGCGCCAACAGACGACCAAACAGGTTCCGCAGTATCATCCGTTAAAGCATGGACGGACGCGGGTATGCCAGCAAGTCAGATTCTCCTCGGTATCGCTGCGTATGGGCATTCATTTGTCGTTCCGGAGAGCAGTGTATTTCAGTCTAGCTCTTCGACAAATATAACCAATATATATCCGTCTTTCAACAAAAGCGCAGAACATCTGGGCGACAGGTGGGACTCGCCTGGAGGGGTGGATATATGTGGGAATTTTTCTGGGCCATCCGGGGTGTACTCGTATTGGGGTTTATTCGAGGGAGGTTATATTAATGAAGATGGGACGCCGAAGGCTGGGGTCGGGTATTTATTCGATAATTGCAGTCAGACGGTGAGTCAGCGTCAGCGGAAGGTTCTTATCTTTCTTGCTGATCGTTCGAATGGTATAGCCTTTCGCGTATGATGAATCTAATCAGACATGGGTCTCCTATGACAATGTACAGTCGTTTGCACTCAAAGTTTGTATATCTTTTCACTCGCCATTACCAAGTTCTAATCCATGTCGGCTCTCTTCATGAACAAAGGGTGATTTCATCAGGGATTATGGATTGGGAGGGTTTTCGATGTGGGAGACGGCAGGAGATTTGAATGATACTTTACTTGACTCAATCCGTGAGTGCATTCTTGCGCTATACGATGGACACTCCGCTCACGCACCTTTCCTCTTGCTTTCTGCAGAATCGGCGATAGGCACTTCGATTGCCTCTTCGGATAACTCAACTCAACAACCAAACACAAATCCAAGCTCTTCATCCGCGTCCCGCAATGCAGCGGCACCGATCTTACTGGCGTTATTGTCAATATTCTCCATACGCGTTGCCGCGCTTGCGTATAATGGTTAGTGAGGGTCATACCACGAACTTGCATGATTACTACACTACATTGCTATTTGCACGCCCAATGTATCAGTGACTACTTATCCTTATCTGTATCATACAATGACACTATTGAGGTGAACAAGGAGACATGTAAACTAAATACAATTCAAACACTTCCGGTGAGTATCCGAAACATTCTATGGTAGAATAGACAAGATCAGGAATAAGCCTAGTAAGTGTGTTGTTTGTTCCCCCTAAGTCTCAGTGCTGACAAACGAGAGATGTTCACAATTGATATAGATGAGCGACTTTGATGAGCGTCTTTGGATGAGTAGGTGATGCTGTGGGGAAAAATTGCAGATGTACATTCATGCTATTGTATGTACACATGTTGCGCTAATTACAAGGGGCTAA
>MU790759.1:0-39259 GCA_027886635.1 Lentinula boryana | reverse complement strand
TATTCAGCACTAAATTATTTACGGGAATTTTGTACATAAACTCAACATATTATTAGCCTTTTCACTGTGGGAAAAAGGTACAGTCCCCGCAGTGTTATGTACACGTGACCTCCAGCGCGTCTTCGGTCCGCGACTCGGCGCATTATGATTCTCTCCGTCCACCCCAGACAGCTCCTTAGTTCTCTTTGAAAGATGGGTGTACTGTACTATCTCAGGTGAAAGCCTTTATATGCTGTCAAAGCTCTACTTACTTCGCGTTCTTTCCAGCTATGTCGCCATTGTAGTCACCTTTGCTTTCATCACATTGTCAATCGCGAGCGGACTCCTCTACATCTCCGAACTCATTGAAGAACATTCGCAATTCGCAAAACTCGTAGGCCAAAGGGGAACCTATGTACGCTCAACTTCGATGGATAACGAGCGAAACTTAATCATTTTACGCCTAGGTCATCATACTCTTTCATGTAGTTCTCTATTTCACGGATGCATTGCCGTTCAAGCATACTCTTTTTTCAATTTTTTGTCACATCGTCTACCTTCAAAACTTCTCAAGTGCATGGCCAGTCATCTCTCTCACCTCTTTTTCTTTCCTCGCCTCCTGTGTGTTGGTTATCGCCGATCATTTCCTTTGGTTCTTCTACTTCGCACATCTCACCCAAGATGCAAGACACCAGAGATATCATCAAGGGCGAGGAGCTATAATAGCTCCGTCCTTTACAGAGATTGTGACCTTCTTCGGAGCGTGTGTATGGTTGACACCTTTATTTATTTTTCTGAGTCTCAGTGCAAATGATAATGCAATTCCACTGCGTTCAGGTGATACATGTTTTCTCCGAACTTCTCAATATACATACTTAAAAGCTCTCTCGATACAGCTGAGCCAAGTTCTCCCTCCATAAAGAAAACAAAATTCACCCCGAAGCAACCTCGCCAGTCGCTGCTACGCTCCATATTGTCGAAACTTCCTGGATCCAAATTCTCCCGTAATGAAGGTCTCATTGCTCCTGCGTCCCCTTACCGTTCACAACCTGGTGATGTCCCTTTGCGCTCTCCTTCCATCGGAGGCACGTATCAGAACGCACTGTCTCCACCACCTAAATCTCCAGGCCCCCGCCAAGCGCAGCAAACCGCTGAATTTTTCTCTTTGAAAAATTCAAGCTCGAGCATCTTTCAGCTCTCCACTCCTCCTCGAAGATCACAATCGACTCTTCGAAATAGTAGCGTTGGAAAAGATGAAGATGCAGGTTTAGTTCCGGAAAGAATAGGGTTGGGTCTTAGAAGGGCAGCAAGCTCGACGGGGGTACCTGGGTATATCAAGAAAGATGATTAGGTTTCGCTTGTATTCTATAGCATGTCATGGCTAGTGGATTCCCAAGGCCAGAGTGCTCGATGGTTTGAAAGCTAATTCAGATACGTGTTAATGTGAATGAGATCAAGAAAAGTGCAACATATGCAAGGAGGCAAATAGTACAGGAATATGCATCAGATAATTCCCTGCTTTTTGAGATCTTCGTATGTCTTTTTATTGTAGACATTACCCTCATCATCTTCCAACTCCTCCATCGTCTCCTGTTCATATACTTCATGTTTCCCCTCCTGTTTCAGTTTTTCGGCAACTACAAGATGATGGATAAGCAGCAAGTAACAACCGGTAATAAGGAGAACATGAACTTACGGGCAAGTGCATCCTCAATCTTTGTGATCTCATGGAAATGTTTGGTATTAGGGAGGCCTAACGCACGCATACCAAAAGCATGTCGTGACTCTTGAAAATGTCGATCGAAATTTTTTCTATATGGTTTTGATATGATTTAAAACCTTTTGCAATTTTTTCAAGATAGAATAGTACGTACCGTCCCATATATACAAAGTCTGAGCATATCTCGCATCGATATTCCACACCCAGCCCATGTAACTTATACAGCCAGTACGGAATAGGTTTCCCATCCCATCCTAGGGGTAGCTTGAGAGGATTGTATATCCTCTCTTCCTCCTCTTCCTCCTCTTCGCCTTCTTTGTCATCACCATTTTTGCCGTTCGGAGCAGTAGAGCCGGAGGTAACTTTAGGCTTCGCTTGCTCAAGAAGCTCTTGCTCACGCTCACGAGCGGTAAGCGAAAAGCGACGCTCGACGTTCGACTTCGTGTCGTTGAGAGTTCCCACAAGCGGAATCAAGAGAGAGGTGACAAGGTGTGTGTACAACGCAGACTCGTGGAGACGAGTTTTAAGTGAACTTGTGTTGGAGGACGTGGAAGGCGCGGAAATGGAAGACCCGTTGGGATTTGCGGAAGCAGTGTTAGCAGAACCCTGAGCTTGTTTCAAGGAAGCTTTGACATGTTTCTTGGACGTGAGATGTGCATCGTATACTGTTTGCTTTGAGTAGTGTTTCTGACCTAGAAAAAAATCTTCGATAAGAAAGGGCAGAATGTCGTTGATTGCAACGTACATGCGGAACACCATATCCCCCCACCATTAATGCTACCATTTATCGATGCCTGTTTTTTGTCGTTGACATTCTCTTCTTTCCACCCGGTCAAACCTCCTGCTTCCCACAATTTCTCAAATTCGGCAGTAGCTTCTTGCTGTTGAAGGTCAACGTCGCCGAGAGGCTGTGTTCGTTTTGTAAAGGAGACCAGATATGTCTGTAGCGCTTTGATGTATCTGTCGCAAGTTGAAAATGATCAATTGAAGTATACTGACAGGGAACGTACGTCTCATAATCCTTCGTGAAGCGAGCCTCTGCAGACAATTCTCGATGTAGTGGGCCATTCTGAGCATCGAGGAGAAGGTCGAGATACTGGAGATATCCCGGTCGTTTTCCAATGTTTTTTAGGTTATTGTATGCGGTGTGGTTGGCGTAGAGGTCAAGATACTTGCCGTATGCCTCTTCCCCAGAAAAGAGCAAGGAGATAGCTGTCAAAGAGCAATAAGTATCATAGAAGTAGCAGCATAGTTGCACGACATACGATCCTCATCTTCATAGTCTTCGTCATCCTGACTGGGTTCCTCGAGCAGAGACGCGAGTTCCAATTCGAAGCCGCCTGCGACAGAGTCAGGATACTTGCTGTGGTGCTCTCGGATTTTACTTAACCGCGAGTAGAATCCTTCCAAGTCATTCTGTTGACTAGTAGGTGCAGATAGAGCGTTTATTTCCTGTTCCCGGGCATTCTTATCCTCGTATAGATTGTTGAGGGCGAACACTCGAGACGATATTCGGTCAAGCACCTGTGCGGCGTGGTGTTCGCTTTGAAGTCTGGCTTCGTGAGTGGGAGTATTCCTGGACAAGAGAGTATAGAGGGCCCTTTCAAAGCGTTCAATCTCTTCGTGAGTTTGCCGCTGGACTTCAATAACAGAGTCCATGAAAGTCCAAAGTAAGTTGAATTTGCTAGAAACTCCCACGCTTTACATCTTCAACTCTTAAAAACACAATGTCGGGAATCAATGCTGGTGACGAGGCAAGTTCTCCTCTTTTTATTATTATTTTAATATCTAAATACTTCGTAGAAACTGGTGTTTGAATCTTCCGAGGCAGTATCTGTCGTTTCAACGTTCGATGACCTCGGTCTGAAGGAAGACCTTGTTAGAGGAATTTACGCCTACAGCAAGTCCATTTTAAACCTCATCAACTGCCCTCCAACCTGATTTTGCCTTCCATTCAGATTTTGAGAAGCCTTCTGCCATTCAGCAGCGTGCCATTCTTCCAATAACACAAGGCCGCGATGTCATAGCCCAGGCCCAATCTGGTACTGGTAAAACTGCTACATTCTCAATATCCATCCTTCAATCCATCGACGTAACTGTGCGGGAAACACAAGCACTCGTTCTCTCTCCTACTAGAGAACTTGCAACCCAAATTCAGTCCGTCGTTCTCGCCCTCGGCGACTATATGAACGTCCAATGTCACGCATGTATTGGCGGCACATCAATCGGTGAAGACATCCGAAAATTGGAATACGGCCAACATGTCGTATCCGGAACGCCTGGACGCGTGTTTGACATGATTCGTCGACGAAGCTTGCGCACACGGAATATCAAAATGCTTGTGCTTGACGAAGCAGACGAGTTATTGAACAAGGGGTTCAAAGAGCAGATCTATGACGTGTACCGATACCTTCCTCCGGCAACGCAGGTGGTAGTTCTCAGTGCTACCCTTCCATACGATGTGTTGGAAATGACAACCAAGTTCATGACTGACCCAATACGCATTCTCGTCAAGCGTGACGAGTTGACTCTGGAGGGTATCAAGCAATTTTTCGTCGCTGTCGAGAAGGAGGACTGGAAATTCGACACCCTGTGTGATCTTTACGATACCTTGACTATCACACAGGCTGTCATATTCTGCAATACACGAAGAAAGGTGCGTGAAAAAAAGCCTTGCCACGCCCAACTCCCGCTCAGGTGCTGTGTAGGTTGATTGGCTGACAGAGAAGATGCGTGCTTCCAACTTCACTGTGTCGTCGATGCATGGTGAAATGCTGCAAAAAGAACGTGATGCAATCATGGCAGAGTTCCGTGGTGGTACTTCGTGAGTGCTTCATTGTTTGTATTACCTTTCATCTCATCCTCATTTTGATCCTAGGCGAGTTCTTATCACCACAGACGTCTGGGCTCGAGGTATCGATGTACAGCAGGTTTCGTTAGTCATCAACTACGATCTACCCGCGTGAGTTTGATTTTTTTTGGTACCTGTTTTCTTCATCCTGATTCTTTGGATAGGAACCGTGAAAATTACATCCACAGAATAGGTCGGTCCGGTCGTTTTGGGCGCAAGGGTGTAGCTATCAATGTATGATATCACGGACATAGGATATTACTCGAGTTTACTCACGAATTCTTACAGTTTGTTACCGTGGATGACGTTCGGATCCTTCGGGATATCGGTCAGTCAAGTCAATTTTCTTTGCCGTTCTCATTTTACTCATTATGGTCTATGCCTTGTCCAGAAATGTTCTACAGTACTCAGATCGTATGTGATTCTGTTCTCAGTATGCCCAATATCTCGCTGAAATTTCCTATGTCAATCCAGGACGAGATGCCTGTAAATGCCGCTGAACTTATCTGACAATCTAAGACCTCGGGATTCCTCTGGCTGCGACTTATGATAAATCAAAGGCAGGAGCAATTACCGATGTAGTACGTAGTCATCGAGTGTCTTTTGTCACATTCTCTTTACTCTGTACTGTAATGTAGTGAATCTTGATAAATGGTGCGTATACACTGTTCCCGAGGTGAAGACCGCTCACAAAAATAATCGATGTGTACACAATGCCCGAGACAAAAAAAAACAAGACTCCAAACGGTTCGGCAACGGAGAATCCGACTGCATTCTATCTGCACCACGGCCGGAGCAACTGTGGCCGTCATTGTTGCAGTCCTGGCAGTAATACTACCAACTGCCTGCATCGCAACGCAAATTCCTGGTTTCCTGAGGACTGTATGAGCTCAAAATTTTGATCGAAGTTATTCTCAAGTCAAAATACGCTATCCAGACTTATGAATTGAGGCTAATGCCAAAAAAAAAAAGAGCCAAGGCTTCAAGCTTTCAATTCAGCAACTTTTGAGTGATGAGACGAAAATGAATGGTGAATATCAACTTGCATAGCGGGGTGTAAGTCTTTCTCGTAGCCCTAGACCCCGGTTGCTTACCATTTCCCCCCACGCAACCCTCGCATTCCAGGCTGAACGTGGTATCCTATGAATGATAATCATAGATGTCAACTTTGCTTTCCCCGTAGCAAGTAGCAGGCGAGAACCTTATCCTTTCAAATAATTCAAGCTCACAAAGAACAAACGCTGCAGTCACTTGATTAGCGTATCCGGTTAGTTGCGTGTGAGGTGGCGTGCCGCGTCCTGCGCTAACCATCTTGTTTCGCGCCCAAGGCCTCATCGATAATCGTTGCATTGACAGCTCGACAAGGCAATCAAGATTTTGGAACGAACCATCCATCCATGGGCTGTCCAAGCGCCACTAAACGAACTCCAAAGGAGATACAGCCTTCTCCAAAATCTTTGGCCGGCAAAGGACGCGATTGACAACGGCGAAGTAGAAGACCTCGGTTTCCCACCTTCCAAACCCGAGATTTCAATTTTGCAGCATAGCTTGACTGTTGCTTCTTCATTTTTTTTAGCACGGAGGTGTGTAGAACGCGGCAAAAGCTCCGGCTTGATTTCGTCATGAATTTGTCTAATTCTCCTTTCCAGCACGATATGTGCCTACACCACAGAAGTAGTCGAGGCTAGAAGCTTGCTACCGGATTTCAGAATTAAGGCTGCTAGATAGCATCTTGCATTTTTAAATTACGGGCTGAATCTAGGATCATTAAGGGGACCCGAAAAATTCTCAAATCACTGAATAGTAAGAGGGAGTCATGTTGAGACATACATACATCGCGAGTCACAGATGGTTGAGCATGAGGATGGCTTGTCAATGCTAGAAACCAAGTCTACAGACTTGAGATGTCATAACGTATGGAGTGGCGTGCTTCGTCGTACTTCGCAAAGGAAAATTCAGAGCCCTGGGCCGCGGACAGAACTGCGAGCCATTGGCTGAAAATTGACAAAATTTGGTACACGATCTCTCGGATCGTATCTCTCCGAGTCCGCTCGAATAGCCAATGCAACGAAGTTAAGGTAACAGACTACTTGCTTTTATCGAGTACGGAGATATGCATGGCTCCCAGGTAATCTAGTTGTAGATTGAACTTTTTGATCAGGGTTTCTACTAAGTTTAGAAATATTTGCGTTCAGGGGTTGCTGTTATCAGACGTTTCCCAGAGCACTGATAGAACTGGTTTGGAGTTCTACATACTAAGTGTATAACGTTGGGAATGTCCAGGTAATTTGAGCACTCGGAGCTCTATTCCGATGCAACCATGACGAAATCCTTCGCCCGGGTCTGGGGCGAATTCGATAAGCAGTCAGGGCGCATATGCAATGGTGATTTTAGAACCGGGAGAAGGAAAACCTTGGATTGGAACGAGAGTAAATCATCATTTGGTGATTATAGGACTCAACCTGTTAAGGAATTTGAAAGGCAAGCCACGGTTGATGACCCCTCTTTTCTCGGCGTTCGCCTAGCCCTGGAATGAAAATGCACCACTTGGGTGTTCTTTCTTGCCTGAAATGAATACTTAAAAGCCAATCTACTTCGCAGATCAACATGTCGTATACCCCCAAAAGGACACATGCATGTATGTATACAATCTGCTTCACCTATTTCTTTGAATGAAGTTGAATCAGTAGTCCATGGGTATTCCGCTACGCACGATTTGAACATAACTTTGCCGCGCTTACCGACTGACTGGATGATGATCGAAAGGCCCTTGGCCAGTACGCAGTTGGCAAACCAACAACAGTGTTCCCCAAGATTAATCGGCTGCCGTCATTGGCGTGACTGTAAAGGTGATCTCTACGAAGGCTTCGAGAGACCTATAAATGCATCCTATATTGGCTCAGCCATTCCTCATTCCCTGCAAGAAAACTACCCGCGTATCCATTCTATCAAAATGTGCTATTGGCGTCGGTCAGCATATTTCGCCCACTCTCGTTGATACTAGCTGCTCACTGTTGTTTTCGTAGCGTTCGCAATATATACACCAGGTGAATGTTTCACGCAATGCAATCAAGGCGGTAATACTGATTAGACACAGATGTGGACATGGTATCAATTTGGTACGCTGTGTAGCCCCTAGATGAACCCTTTACGATTCGTTAACGATCCCCGATTCAGCCCGAGGAAGAGGTAAGGACATTGGATAAGTTGATAGTTCGCACCTCACTAGAACGTTCGTACTAGATAAAATGTGACCTGGTCAACTGCAAGTTTAGTTCAGCGCATCGACCAGACTGCCCGAACTGTTCCTCAACTTGTTGGCAATAGTGGGTAGAATGCTTCCTGCTATTTTGAACTTGGAACTGACCCGGTTCAATGTTCAGCCGTCAGTACCCACAGCAATACTGTGAGTGTCATCGCTACAGGTGGACAAGGTCACATTCTGACATTCAACTCACGGCTCTTCCTCTAAAGCGCCACACATTGACAGACTTTGCCCTGCATGCAGCGCAAACACGCATCGTTGATTGCTCACAAACAATGATGAACTACAACTACCTAGATACATGCATTGTATATATTAGTGGATGTTCGAAAAACGTTTTCGGCACTGACTTGATAAATGATAAATGACGAGCGGCGTTCCATGTTCTCCATGTCAAGGCCGTGGAAAGCAGAGAGGCCACAAGGAAAATCGCGGAGAAACCAAAGGCAAGACTCGGAAAGCCAGAAGACCAGAAGTTTCACCGATATTAAGGGTCCCAATGATTTAATCATCTCCGATGTTGTGTTTTTCCTTTAACTGTGCCAGTTCTTCCTCACGACGAGCTAGATCAGCTTTTGCCGCTGCAGCATCTTGTTTAGCAGGCATATGATAAAGCACCACGATGTAGCGTTCTTGCAAGTGGAAGCCGTTCAAGTGGTCAAGGGCATTCTTTGCCTGATATCAACAATCAGTTTGCATTCAATCTCGCGAGAGATAATGACACACATCCATGACATCGTCGAAAACCACGAACGCGGTTCCCTTGGTCTTCGTTTCGTTCGCTATTCGAATTTGTCGAATACTTCCATATCGCGCGAAGAGGTCGTACAAGTCTTCCCCGTTAATTTGATAGTTCAAATTCTTGACAAATAGAATGCGATTCGCTCCAGTAGGAAGTTTCGACTGGAGAAATAAATCATTTGAATGATCTACGAGTAAAAACTCCAAAGACTTACAGTTGGACGGGCAAGCGCCATCGAAGACCGGAAAGAAATGGCAGTGAGGCTGACTTAACCCTTAACAAGCCACGTGGTATAAACGGAGCACTTCCGGCATTCAACATGTATGATAAATACAAGAAGCTGAAATTTTCATTATACTACCGTTCGGCTCGCAAGATCACTCAGAATACAAGTGCATACATAGTCAGACAAATTGTCAATCCCCACGTAACTTTTGAACCTACGTCATGAGCTTTTAGAGAGCCGCTCGAGGTGGCCGTGGACGATGAGCTACTGGAGGGAGACGTAGAAGAAGTAGTAGCACTACTGTTGGTACTATTACTGCTGGGCCCCGTCAAGAAATAGGTTCCGGCAATCGGAGACCCAAGGTTCACTGCCTCACCAAACGTGGTGAGATTGAAATTATTTCTGGGTGTTGATGCGTTCACCAGCTTCGGGGCGGTAGAGTTGAAATCAGCCGGTTGTATGAACGCGAGAATCACATAGCTAGATATAGAGTTGAGTGAGCACCAGGATCTTAATGCGTGTTATTTTTATGCGCACCGATGAGGGCCTGATCCAACAGGGGGAGTCGGGTTCACAAAGTCCGACAACGCCGCGCTCGTATTCACAAGCTTGGAAGAATTATCTACATGGAAATCACCCCCAAGCATATGACGGAACTGTGATTCCGTATTGTTCTGTGGCATAGGTGCGTCAGGATCAACGATGACCAGGACGTAGGGAATGGTCGATGGAATAGTGACATTAGCCGTCAAGAAGAATTGAGGTTCTTTCATGGTTTCTGCATGCAAAATGACCTTGTCTCCGAAGTAGAAGGGTCAACCGGAATTTCGACTTACGCTCCATGCTCAAAAGAATCCCCGGTGTTACATTGACTGATTGATTAGTAGAAGGATCCGTGAACTCCACTCCTAGTAGAGCCGCAGGATTGAACGATGAGAGAACGTCCGGTACGATTTTGGCAGCTGCGAAAGCCTGAGTCGTATTGGTCAAATTCTGATTGTTGAATTGTCCGAGGACTCTGAGCGGTACGAGCAAGAGCGTCGGGAGGAAGAACAATAAACCTTGAGTGTGAAGCATCTTTTTGGAATGGAAAGTCGCCGTTGGCTTTGAGATGCCACTTATAGCATGAATCTCATAGATGAGAAAACATGGTGAAATGATATCTTGGTTAACACGGAGATGAGCAAAGAGAGAGATTGTTGACTGAAGAAGGCAGAAGAATTGTAATTGTCACACGGCCGCGGTATACACGGTTGTACACATTGAATGGTGGTCTGGGCATGGGACCAGCATCAAGGAATAACGAAAATGTCAGTGCACTCCACCATTGAAGTGCCCGATGCCCTCTGGCGCCGATCAGTAGCCTGTATTGCATAACACGACATTGAGCGAGTAGCTCAATAAGCGTCAGGAGTCACGACTGCTTTCGGAAACATGGACGAGCGGTGAGCACTGCTTCCGGTGCTTGTGGTGATTAATTATTCGGCACTGGATTAGCAGGTGGGAGGAGTCTTCGAGGAGACAGCTCCAGGATTATAGTCTGAAAATGAGCACCAAAATTCAGCCTTGTCTGTCAGCGTGAAAAAATCCTGTAGGCTCTACCGCCAATCATCTTGGTCGTCACCTGAGAGTATCGATGCGACGTTCGTAAGTTGTGAGAGAGTCAGAGATCATTACCATCAATCGATCCGTATCAAATCAATAATCTCCGAAATTTGAAGAGTGATTTGGAAATGCCCGTCTTCTTGTTTTATGAAGATAAGAGGCCATAAGAGCCAAAAGCATCCCCCCCTCAACTGAGCACTCATCTGGCTTTTTGTTGAATATCAGAGCAAAGCATTTGAGGCAATCAAAGTCGTACCGGAAGAAGCCGTAACACTGCGGGTTGTGGCGATGCTCTTTGATTTGGTACATATAACCGACACATGTAACAAATTTTTTCCGGCTTCCCGACGTGCTGGTCACTCTCAACGAAGAGAAACTTCGCTCCACAATTTCTCTGGTGCTGGTCACCCTTGAGACTAATTTTTTCTCTTTGCGCCGCCTACCTTCCTTGACTTGATATCCTTATAAACCACGAACTGCCGCGGGAAATGCAGCAACCTGCCTTATCGTCATTTTCAGTTTCTGCTGCTTTTCCTCATCCGATTAAGCAGGAAGATATCACTATTCCACGGTCACTGCTCTACATCATAGTCTCGTCCCTCTTTATATCGTTTTTGCTCCTCATCGTCTCACTCCTCGACTTTGGATACTGTTCCCTTTGGTTGACGCCACCATTATGCCTGTTCACGTTGCTGTACTTCACCGGCGTGCTCGTTCTCTCCAGAATGGAACGTGCAGCTGAAGATCCGACCTATTTTCCAACGGTTGTCTTTATCGGATATATCATGACAATCTTTTGGCTGGTATCTTTCATTCTTACCGTCGTCGTCTTCGCAGTTTATCCGCATATAGTGGATGGCTTGCGTCAACTAGGTCTCCACACGGTATCTGTCGGATTGCAGAGGTTCCAATGTCTGCTTTGCATGGTCAATCTTGGTCTGGTTGGTGGATTTACTGCTCGCAGCCATGTAATCGCCATGGAGGAAGGTGATCCAGAGAATTGGAGGATTTTGGTAGAGAAAACACAGAATCCGGCTGCACATGTGAGTGTGACTCTTGCTATCTTCCGACTTTCGTTTCTTAAACATTCAATGTCTAGCGTCCAATTCAGGTCCACCATCATGGTTCGCTTTGTCACTTCCTTGCAAATTGCTTCTGCTGACATCTCTCCTGCCAGTTAACTTGAATGATCCCTCCATGATTCGAGAACCTCGCGAAGCCCCTACTCCTACCATTCAGCCTGACTGGATCACCGCAGCTATTCTTGAAGATAACATGACAGTAGCTCCTAGAACTCCCAAGCCTCCGTCTTCGCCTTGTCCTCAGATCGAGATTTCTCCACCCGGTCCAGTGGACGATCTATACGACGAGGCTCACATGAGTGACTATCACCGCGAGCAGGTACCGGCACGTTCGATTTCCCCGCGTACCCCTCATAGTCCTCGTGTTTCTCCTAGTCCTCGTGTTCCTCCTAGTCCTCGTGCTTCTCCTAGTCCTCATGCCCCCCATAGTCCTTATGCTCCTCGTAGTCCTCGGGGTGAACCAACGGAAGCTGAAAGCGAGCATTATCAGACAGAAAAGGAGCATTTCGAACGGGTGTATTCGCCTCCACAACCGGTCTTTTCCCCTGATCACGGAGTGCATTCATCTCACTCGCCTTATCACCCGCAAGCGATGCCCTATGATACGGACTCTGTCTATGACGACTCAGAACCTCCAGAGACTCCTGATAGATGGTCTGATGAGGATGAAGTTGAGGAAGAGTATCATGCTCCCCACTTCAAGTAAGCCGCAGACGGATATCTAGACTGCTGAAACCATCTTATATATGTACGAGTGTTCCCCTCAGTCAATAGGCAATCTACACGTTTTCAGAAACATCGCATAGTGTAGTAATATGTTAATATAAGTTATTGACAAGAATTCTAAATATCGTGCCAGTTGTGCGTAGCAATGGCATAACACTTGTCCAGTCATTGGCAATGCAAGTAGATAGCCTGTAGACTAATCAAAACGCATCTCTTTCTAATGGCCTGCCAACCTCCAGATCAACCGTTCGACAGACAGACAAGCATCTGGTCCCCTCGCACAGATAACAGTCCCGACGTTCTTTTCGTCAGCATCTGGTATAATGCACTTGACATCTTCCTGGTCAGGACAAGGACAGTCGTGAGGTGTCGCTACGCAGTCAAACGTTGGACATAGATATTGAGAACAAGATACTGAAAATATTGAGAGCATTGCTTCAGAGAAGATTGAGCTTGATAACATTGAGAAAGCAGGCATACCACTGTCAATATTTGAAGCCCATTGAGAATGTGATCCTCCAGCAGGCGGCTGTTGTTGTTGGTGCGGGTGTTCGTGGTGACCGAACATTTGGTCGAAGAATGAGAATTGGGCAGCGGCGAGTGATATGGCCCAGAGAATGGCGAGAAAAGCGGTGCATATCTTTTGCATGTCGTATAAAGAGATAAGGTGAGGTCAAAGACAGAGAGACAGAATTTTAAAGTTATATGATTCAGAGTTTTTTGCGACGTGTCATTTAGTGCCCACGTGACAGGCTATTCACAGCAGTAATCATTCATGTCGGGGCTAGCTAGGGCGTAGTATTCAGGATGTATACACAAGTTATAGAAGGGTGGGTGAGAAGAAAAGCTATCGCAAGACTTTCTTTCTCTTGAGTTGTAGAAGGTGAACGTTTTTTTTACAAAAATCAAGTGACGACTAGATATGTATGAGGGGATAGATAAATGAAAATGCAAGCCAATAACCTGGAGGACCATTCTCTTCTGCGAGGTTTAGAGGAAGGACAACAGATGACCGTCAAATCTGGATGCCGGGGAACGGGAAATTTACCACCCTTGGATATCTTCTTCGTCCATTCCATCAGCCTCATCGACTTCGTCTTTCAACATCTGTCGTCTCTGTCTCTTCTCATCCAGAGTTACTGGTGTGCCTGTCTTGTGGCGTAAACTGGCGCGACGCGGTGTAGGACTAGTGACTTCCTGCCGTTCCTTTGCTTCCGTCTTTCGAGGTGTAGCAGGTGTCGCCTTGGCCTTGAACAGCTTCTCCACCTCTAGTTTTTTTGCCTCCGGGGTATGCAAAGTGATTTTTCCGTCGACCGGGTCACTGATAGCTTTCTTAATCTTCCGCCTGAGCGCCACATTCTCTTTCCATTCATCACAGTCCTCACAGTCCTTACTATCCTGCGCGAATGACTGCAGTATTGCTGGATTCACAACAGGAATATGTATATGTGGATCCTGGTACACCATAAAACCAGGATAATGGATTGACTGTGGATCTGTAGGTGGCGGAATTTCACGAGGAAGCAAGGTGAACGGAGTTGGAGCTGTAGGTCGAGACGAGGAAGTCGTGAGGCGTTCGGGCGTAGCGAAGAAATCGTCGTCGTCAAAGGTACGATGTGTTGACTTTGCATTAGTTTTCGGAACGAGCTCAAGAGAGGCAGCCAAGACCTTCACCGGCGTGGCCTTGAGTGAACCAACAGCGTCGCGGCCCTCCAGGATCGACGACGGTAGCTGAGGTGAACGCGTTCTTTCAAAATCCAACTTCTTCACAGGACTACCAGGTGCTCGTAGCAGATCGCCGAAACTAGGTCCGGCAGTCCTTCTTTCTCTGAAAGGGCTTTTCATCATCTTTTCAGGCAAAAAGATACCTTCTTGTGTGAGGATACGCCGCTTTGTAGGACTGAATAAACTTGGACCTCCGGGGGAGAGCGGACGTTTGTTCGGACGACTATTGCCACTGAGCTTGTCCTGTGTCGTGTTGGAATTAGAAGGTAGAAAGCGGTCGAGAGACCATTCGCAGAGGGGACCAGGTCGTGACACAAACGTTGGAAGCGACATGGTTGTCGAGAAGGAACGATGTGATTGTGGCTGTTACAATTGTCAAAAAAAAACCTTGGTAAGCGCGGCCCTGGGAATTTTAGTTTGGTTTTCATGTGATAGTGACAGTTCGCGACTAGTGAGTCACATATCGTCGTGAGCCAACATCGTCGTGAGCCTCGATATATTCCTGAAAGCATTTGACTTCCTGTATCTCTGAGTCGGATTAAAGCCCTGCGTGTCATTCAAAAATTACATGGACATAAAATTACTTTTGCAGCGAACAGTAGACCCCAGTTGTTACCATGCCTTGGTTGGCATCCGTACATCAAACACACCAGTTCCAGTTTGATTCGGCCGTCCAAGTACAATGTTCCCAGATGGTGTAGTAAGATCATCATAGTCTCCGTACAAGGTCGCATCCGACAGGAATGCAGCGGTCGTCTCGTACGATGCTTTTAATAGGGGTGATGGATTGGTGGAGATACCTTTACGGTTGAATGGCTTGTATCCTCCTTCGAACGTCTGGAATAGGACACGAATCAGTTCAAGATTTGTCGCATCCACCAGCGTTCTGGACATACCATGTAATCCGCTATTAGCTCCAAATGACGCCTGTCCACTTGAATCTTGTATATTCCGAACACACCACTCATTTCCCGCAGGATGGCCTCCCTTGCCATCTCAACGCCATAGGTCCGGAGTATCGCATAGATATCGTTGGAGTAAACTTCGTCGTCGTAGATGATGTTCTCATCCGAGTCGGACATAAATTCCCAGAGACCCCGGAAGTTAGAACCGTTGGTTGTGAGCTACAGCAATATTAGTGCGCGATTGCGTTGTACGCTTTTGACACAGATAATACCTTAACAGCGGGTTCTTCACCCTTTTTACCCTCTTCTTTGATCTGAAAACAGTCTGTGATGCCTGGAATCTCGCGAATGACTGTTGAGCGACATGTTCGCTCGATGATGCCGACAAAGAGTAACTTGGGCATATCTGATGCAAACTAAGATTGGGCGCATATGATAAGCATTTTACACGACTCAGTTGATATCAAGTAGACTCACATCGATTTGGAATGTACATTGATTCTCGTTGAAGTCGAACGATACCGCTTGGGTGAAGTTTTTTTGGAAGGAACTACCAACATGTTTGACTCGGTTTAGAAAGCTTTGCGACATGCGTTTGACATTCTTTGCCCCAGAGTGAAGACCTTCATCCTCCTGGCCCTCCGCGAGCTCCGCTTCCAGCTCATCGTCCTTGTACGCCCCAATCTCTTCTCCCTCATCCTCGCTATCATCTTCATACGTTGCTTGCTCTTTCTTTTGCCTTGCCCGCTTCTCATCGTCAGCATCCCCGTCCCCAATCTCACTCTCCTCGTCATCGTTTCTTCTTTTCGCACTGCTTGCACCCTGTTCATCGTCATCGTCAGCAGCTACAGGCTCCCCACGGTCTCCTCTCTCCTTCTTCCCTTTACCCAGCTGGGCAATCTGACTCTTCAAATCTTCATCGAGCTTCTTCATCTCGATAGTCATCTCCTTCTTTAACATAAGAGGATACTTGACTGCAAAGGCGCTGAGAATTTCATCAGGCTCAACGTCATGCTCCGATTCATATTCCTCCCTCGGGAACAAGTTGATATGGACTGTATATTGCATCCTTCTGGAATCACCCTCTGCCTGAAGCTGTTCCGTGACCGTGACGTTTTCTACGAGCTGGGACAGTGTGAGCTTGCTCGCCCGCTTGCAGAACATGTCTATATCCTCCTGGGGGATTCCAGGGCGGATTCGCATGTTCATAGAAGGTGTCTTTGGCTTTTGAGAGGCTGTCATTACAATTTCTCGAAGACGAGGAATACCAAGGGTAACGTTAGCAGCACCGTGACCTATTGTGGGTTTCATTTGAGGTTCATTAGAGCGCTATGTATGTCCGAGTACTCACCAGCAAAATGGAAAGTGTTCAATGTCATTTGAGTTGAGGGTTCCCCAACGCTAGAATACCATTGTTAACGTCTCAAAACATCACAGGTGAAGGTACCTTACCCTTGTGAAGCCAGTAGACCGACTGCTTCTCCCGGTTCGACCAAGCTTCGCATATACTTCACGTGCATTAGCATGCGGAAGGTGCCCGCGCCTGAAAGCGTCTTCCTACTGTTCCACTTCTCCTGGAAGTCGCCCTCAATCAACCTATCCGGGTTTTTCTTCGTGTATTGCTTCAGAGCATCGGCAAAGGCTTCCGAAGTGCTTCCCAGGTATCTCGAAGGATTGTACAGTGTTAAGCATGGGTCTATTCCGCGTCTCTTGGCTGGTTTGTGTTTAATGACCTTCTTCATGTAGGTAGTAGCGTCATCTCCTGCAACGAAGGGTTGGAGATCCCTCGGGCGGAGTTTGTTCACGAACGATTTCTCATTTCTAGCAATGAACTCAAATTGTCGGATGTGTTTCTGTTTTGTCACATCTAAGGAATCGCCACCATACTGGAATTGGTACACGGAAGAATCACTGCCACGGACGGTATTATCGTAGTGAACGCGAATGCCCTCCAGATGCTTGATAAGACACCTTTGAAGATATCCTGAACGGGAAGTTTTGACGGCGGTGTCGATGAGACCTTCTCTTCCCGCCATACAATGAAAGTAAAATTCCTGCGGTTTCACTCCTGTCAAAAACCGACTAGCCACATACCCTCCAGCTATGGCCTTTGTTTCGAAAGGTTTGAAAGAAGGCAATGTTTTGCCACTGACCATGACAGGAACACGTCGACCTTCCAACTCCTGTTGCCCTAGTGCACAAGAGATTTGACGAGCATTTACCGCACTACCTTTTGCTCCTGAGAGTGTCATGGCTTGCATGTGGTTATGCGGGAAGCGACGAAGTAAACCAGACGGCATGACGGCTTTCTCAATGCTGGTCGTGAGCTTCGAAAGCCCGCTTTTGACCGTCATATCGAGTCCGGCCATCTTGTTGTCATCCCTCAGTACCTCTTGCAATAGAACCTTCAACGCTTTGGGTACTTCGTCTGGGGGCAGATTGCTGAGTGACGGGAAGTTCTCAATCGCACCTTTCGTGCCGAGATTCTTGCCCTCCTGTAATATTTCAGTCCGTTTCCTATCTCCTTCTGGAGTCAACATGAGATCGTCCATGCGACATGTGAACGCTCGATGCTGCAAAAACTTGGTGAAAAGTCGACTGAGAATACCAAGCAAACTTCCTGCCACATCAGCGCCATACAGCTCGTACACTGAATGGACGATACCGAACTCGGAAGCTCCGAAAGCCGATTTATCAAGGACGCCGCTGAGAAGCTCTCCGTCCATGAACACGACTTGATCTTCCTTCGAATCAGTGCCCCATAAATGACCAGGGACCTTTGTGCCAGCGTGGAGGTTAATGCCTTCCATGTTATCAGGGGTGATGTTTTTCAAAATGGTGGAGATCTTCACAGGAGAATGAGATCGGTTAATATCAGAAGCATTTCGAGGCACTCACGATTTGCTTTCCAGTCCAGAGAGGTCTGGGTTTCCAAATGGCAGGTGGTAGTGTGACTAGGCGATGTCCGTCGATACCCTCCTCTTCAGGCTTTAGAGCGCCATACAAGAGCTGAAAATATTCTTCGCGACTGAATAGAGCACCCTGGCTCGTCATCCAAACGCCGGCGACGACGTGATCCTGAATCAGACCACGAAGAGGATTTCCCGACGTTGGAACGAGGTATTGGTTGTCTGTGTTAGCGATCATCTCTGCTTCTGCACGAGCGACTTCATTTTCTGAAAACTCGTGTAAGCGAAGGATAGAAGTGGGTGGAAAATTCTTACGAGGGAAGTGAATATTCATCTCTGGGTAGTATGCGATTAGATCTTTATTGAAAAGTACACCACAAGTCCGCACTTACCATCGCCATCAAAATCGGCTTTTTGAGAAGGCAAGAGAATCAGCTTTAACACGAGGAATATTCTCATCATAGAACCGTACCGTTGTAAGAATTGCTGCAAGATTACAGTCAGCTCATGAAGTGTATACCATTGTATATGTGTGCATACCAGTTTGCATAATGCATCCTGATAGTCTTTTCTCCCTGGAGCACTCTCGCCTTGTGAGCCATCATACTTGGTTTATGCAGCGTAGGTTGACGATTCAGGATCAGAATGTCTCCATCTCGGAGATGTCGATACACCTTTTTGTTGATGGCCGGTGTCCTAGTATAAAGTCCTCGACGGCCTCCTGACGTCGTACCTTTATCCTCTTGAGGCTTGAGAAGCTGGTTAGCGATAGCCGTTCGTTGGTCGACGCTCAGCTTGTCCTGTACAATAGCAATTGTATAAGAGCATATTGAGAGTCATCTGTGAAATGGGACACACGAGGGAAACCTGAGTACCGTCCTCGTACTCGACCATTGTTGCTCCTGGATAAACCCGCGAACCGTTGATGACTCTCGCGCGCATTTCATGGAAGTTCGCGGGGGTGACCGGTTCTGGGAATGTAAGCTTCTTTGCAAAGACGGGAGGGACACCAATCTCGTTCGGTTCAATGTTGACATCAGGCGAGATGACAGAACGAGCAGCGTAGTTAACTCGTTTTCCCTACGTAAATTTCCATTAAAACATGATACTTTTGTCTTTCCTGATGCAAAACTTACCATCATATGTTTCCTGAACAATCCCTCTTTCTTTTCCAGTCCTTGCTTGACGCCGGCAGGGGGAAGCTTTCCTTGCCTCACTACCTGAGGATTTTTACTACTGTCCATAAAGCTATTCACGTCCACTTGCAGTTGGATCAACGCTGCGAGCAGCTGCTCCATGATCTTCTTTGGTTTCTGCTCATCAAAGTCTTCCCCCTTCTGTGAAGCTGTCCGCAGAGCGTCGTTCAAATCACGAAGCCTATATGAGGTGTTGAGCACTCGCGCAAGCAGATCATTCTGTGGATGTTCGAAAAGAACCTCGTTCATCTTGGCTGGTGGACGAAATCGTGTTGGTGCGACAGCTAAGACATCCAAGAAAAACATATCTGCAGATGCCTCAGAGAGCTCCTCGGGAGTGAGTCTAGCATAAGAACCGTGCTTTCCATAGAGCAAGGCGCACATTACGCGTTCGTTTCGGAATAAACGTCGAAGATGTGCACGACATTCTTCAGGAGCGACGACGCGTTCATTCCGTCCACGTTTCGTTTTGATTTTGCCGTTGGCTGCGCGTGGAAGAGCTTTCCCATCCAAGTCTTTGGGTTGGTCCTCGCCCTCAGCATCCTCGTCCTCAGCGTCCCCGTCCTCATCCAATGAGTCTCCTTCCCCTTCCGATTCCGTTGCGTCAGACATTTCTGCGTCTTCTCCGTCAATTCGAGAAACGACATTTCGCTGTTTGGCAGCGTAAGTTGTGGGTTTCTCCATAGTCAAGACGTCCGGCCGCTTCTTCAAAACAGACCTTTTTTGCTTGGCTGAGAGATCGTATTCGATGACCTTGGTGTAGCCTTCTTTTCGAAACGTGAATGCAGGCCTTCACGGAAAATCAGCACCCGGCTTCAATGTGGAGAAACCTGACGTACGTTTTACAATTTCTACATTTATTGAGTATAGTCTCCTTCAAGAATTCGTTGATAAGCTCTTTTCGATACTGATACACGAGACCATCCTTATAGCTGCCTCTCTTTCCACCCGCTGCCTTAGCGCGAGCGAGCATTAAAGTCACGAAGAAGTTAATTCTTCCTAGGAAGACTTCTTCTTTCTCATACTCTTGATCGTCATCGGCTACTGCTTCCATGTCTTCTTGCTCCTCCTGAGTCCCAGCTTTTTGTTTGCCTGTTTCCTTCTTAACGTTGTCTCGACTCTTGACCGTGCGATTTATCTTGTCCAGGGCTTGCGCTGGTTCCAAAAGACCGTACTCGAGTAGCCTGAATTTAGCAATGTATTTCGCCAACTATACAATTATCAAGGAGAAATATTCTAGCACAAGTTGTGCCCACTCACGCTTTCCCTACTTAATTTGAATCTGTGACACCATAAACAGCAGCCTCGCAGTAAGTTGTACATGTTGGGAAAGAACAACGGATGGAACACAGGTGCAGGGAGTTCGATGTGTCCAAAATGGCCTGGACATGTAAAATAACTGAGATGGCATGTCGCGCAACTGGACAATTGAGCTGATAAGTTTAATCTTGCATCGAGGGGCTGGTAGTCAGAAGTACGCACACGTCTTGACGGTCACTAGGCCCTAATGCAGGATCGTACAGTCCACCAGCATTAGGTCGGCTCAGGTCATCAAGAAGTACTGGGTTAACGATTTGTTTGACAGAAATGCGGCGAACGTCTTCTGCTGTGAGGAATGAAAAGGAAACTCCCGTAACAAAGGAAGACAATGAGTGCGAGATGTTCATAGTGGCACGGATGCAATCCACTCAATAATAGGAATAGGGATAGAGGCCCAAGGCAGCGAAACTTCAACGTACACTGACAGTCAAAAAAAAATTGGCGCCTCACGTGGGTTAGGCGCCAATTGCAATTCATCAGCTCAATTGTTCTTGTTATCTTACATCCTACTATATGTCGTTGTCCTTTTTAGGTACTGAGAGGTGTGAACCGGATCATCGCTGGTCTTGCATCATGGCGGTGCCTACCAATACTATCAACCTGACACCTCCTCAAGCATTGGTCTTCCAATGAATTCCCAAAGGATGAGCGAATACGGCGCCTCGGAAACCAGCAGCATCTTTACCAGCACCGGAACGTTCACTTCGTCATCAACCGTTCCAGGACTTGGTGCTCTCTCTGGAAAAGCCATCAAACGGTTTGGATCTGCGGTAGTCAATGGAGTGGACGCCATTCTTATTCGACGGAGATTGGCTCAGATCGAAGACCACTTTGCCCAAAAGACTGATGGTACAGTCCAATCTGATGCGCTCAAGTCCCTCTATAGCGATCTGCTCGAGCTTTCTCGGTATGTCCTTGACCACGAATTATTGTATCCCATGATTGATCTTCAGTTACTAGCCCTGTATACAGCTTGTCTATCCGGACGCGAGCCTTCCGTGTAATCATGGGAAAAGTAGGAGGAATGGACTTCGAAAACTTGGCGCAAGCCATGATCGACTGGCCACTATCGGAATCATACGATCTCTTGAAAGCAATGATAACATGTCTACGGACGGACTTGAGGTATGTTCTCGAATTGAGTTTGCCATGACTGCTGACTGGTGTCGATGAAGTAAATCAAACCTAGACTCGGTGAACAATGCTCACGAAACGGGGAGGGCCGCGCGTTTAAATGCATTTTTTGCTGCGGGTCATGACGCCTATACGAGTCGACTGCCACCCGGCTTTTTCAGGAATATACCACAGTCAAGCTTTGTCATCCCTTTCCTGTTATATATCGCATTCTCCGTCGCTTCAAGTTCAACCTCGTCATTCTCAAGGCTGGCCATTGAAGTTGATCTTCTTTCCTTCATAACCGATCTTTATCCTGATATTCTGAGCTCAACGATCGACCGGCGGATGTACTCGTTTCCAGCTCAGCTGGTGCTGCATGCCCTCTCCGAGAAACTGGACCCAGCCGTAGATTCTCTCTCTCTTGCTCGGTTGCACAGTATCTTCGATAAGAGATTCCACCTCTCAATCGACACTCTTTCCTCCATCCGCTCTACTATCTCACGGCATAACTCACAATCTATGTTTTATCAGAAACCTAACATATTACTCTTAGGTCCCGGGGAGACAGGGAAAGTTAGTTGTCTCCCTAGCCGCTGAAATTAGTTCTCTCCTGACTTTTTCTCCACTTGACTAGACAACCTTATTAAAACAGATATTGAAAGCGTTCTCTGACAGTCCCGAGCAATTTTACACCGATCGTGAGCGGGCACAATACATCATTCCTATCTTTCACAACACTGTTAGTGCTTTGGAACGTCTGGATACTACAACCGACGTATGGAATGCGCTGGAAACCACCTTGAAAAATCTTCGGAATGTATGTCAACCTTCCGCAATCTACTTCACGCATTCCGAAATATTCATATAGGTGATATATGATGATGATCTTGATACCCACGCAATAAACTCGATTTCTCAGTCGCGCGCGCTCGCGATATCATCTCGTCTTATCTCTTCCTATAGTGAATCCCCCCTCGAACACGTTGACTACTTTTTGGATGCTTTGCCGCGAATACTGGCAAAAGACTATCTCCCATCTAACCAAGATATAGTTCAATGTAATATTAGGACAACTGGCATCCATTCGAATTCTATCAATCTACGAGGCAGCGCCGTGTCTGTGGTTGATTTTGGAGGACAGTTCTCTGAACGAAGAAAATGGATCAACTGGTTCCCAAAAGCGGGAATGATAATATACGTTGCCTCGTTGAGTGACTACGATGAAACGTGTGCGGAGGACTCGTCTACAGTGAGTTCGTTTCAGCTTTAAAATAACTCGTCCTAAATCGTATCATTCCATCTTATACAGAATCGCATGTACGATTCCATGAAACTCTTTGACTTCGTTATGCATTCAGAGTGGTTCACCGATGTGCCCATTGTGATTTTCAAGTTCTACTTGCTTGAAAATAATCTAAGGAAAATTTTAGGTGCTTCTTTTGAACAAAACCGATGTTTTTGCGCAAAAGTTGCGCAAAACGCCTTTGAAGCAGTACTTTCATGATTATACTGGCGGAGACAACTACGATGCCGGCTCTACGTACATCATCAATAGCTTCCTTTCCAATGCCCGACCCGACACTCGAGTTTACCTAACCTCTGCCGTCGATGAGGAGCGAATTATGGGTACGTGTTGCAGGTTAATACTCCCAAGCCCGGCTCATGCATCACTCTTCAGAAACCATGAATGACATCTATGACAAATATTTGGAGCCTGCTCTACCTTACTTGACACTAGGCCCTTCATCTGAACCGAATATACCTATACAAGTCCAGGTTCAAGTCTCAGTCTCCACTAGTCAGCATTAAAATCCTGGTGAATTGTTACAGCCGCCTCCACCAAAGATGCCCTTGACTCTGTGAATGATATGCAGATGTCCTCTTTACTCGTTCATTTAAGCAGAATTATAGTTGAGCGCAGGGATTCTGGAGATATAAATAAAAGATAAGGTTCCAACCACATGTAAAATATATATCAAGAGAATGTACGTAGGCTCGACCAACCCTCACTGGGATTTATCTCGGTGCTCGGTCCTTTACCCTGCAATCCAACCTTTATCCCTACGACCGTGCACGATCATAACATACATATCCTACGATGAATCCATGAGAGTCATTGTGAGTCGCAGCTATGAGGCTATACAATAAGAGTCACTTGTATCCATAAGTAAAGCTGTCCATATACAACAATGAAACAATGAGGTAATATAAGGGAATGTATGTAGATTGTTAAGACTGTGCCGGTGAGGTTCCGTCGAGTCTTAGAAGGTATAGAACGAATCGAAGTGATCCGAGAGTGATTGGGATGAATTGAGACTATGGTTTATAACCAAAGTCTCAAGAGATGTAATCAAAGATGATCGGTCAGCTCGATCGCAACGGAAGATGATAAGAATGAACTAGAACCTTGACACTACTTTCGGTAGTGTCCCCGCTTCGTCGTACGGTTCGGTGAATGTTCAGAGTGACGAGTAAGAGTATAAAGACGTCCGGACGACGTTCGGTTATAATGCGAACGTTGAGCGATTAAGGAAGAGAGTCCCGGACGGAGTTCAGCAGCAATCTAAGTTGATATTTAAACTGAGGAACTATGTACAAAATACTACAGCTTATATACCTGTATTCCTAATTGTTAAATCCATAACAATAAGAGCTGTAAGTAAAAAACAATAACTAATATAATCCGACGTCATCAATATAAACAAAAAGACAATAAAGTCGGAGCACTTAGCATTTGATAACCGAATGCTTCGTACGACTCAATCGAGGCAATCGATATCGGAAGTAAATATGAATAATACCAAGTCCATGTCCGAAGTCGGAAGCTCTACATGAAAGTCCGGAAGCACAACCGTAACATAGATGGCCTAGATCTGTCAATAGCTTGACAGACACAAGAGAGTCGCATCGACAATTAATGATAGCATGGAAACAGCAAGGCTGTCACACGTTCATAGATAAAAGAAAAGGAAAAGATAAAAGAATAAGACAAACGCTCGTGTAAGCACCTACAGCGCTAGTATACCTAAAGAGTGAGTGAGCGTCTAAAGTACTGAAAGAAAATAAGAAAAAGAGAAAAAGAGTCTATTCGTAACACACACAAGCTGAGATAGTCAAGTCAAATGAAGTGAATGAGAGAGGAAAGGTCTTTGATTCTTGTCTAGCTACCAAGGAGAATAGACAAGATCAGAGACAGCGACTATTCGATGAAATACTATGGCTTATATATATATCCTAAGATGAATCCATGAGAGTCATCATGAGTCGCAACCATGAGGCTGTACAACAAGAGTCACTCATATCCATAAGTAAGGCTGTCCATATACAACAATGAAACAATGAGGTAATATAAAAGAATGTATGTAGACGGCCTAGATCTGTCAATACTTTGACAGACACAAGAGAGTCGCATCAACAATTAATGATAGCATGGAAACAGCAAGGCTGTCACACGTTCATAGATAAAAGAAAAGGAAAAGATAAAAGAATAAGACAAACGCTCGTGTAAGCACCTACAGCGCTAGTATACCTAAAGAGTGAGTGAGCGTCTAAAGTACTGAAAGAAAATAAGAAAAAGAGAAAAAGAGTCTATTCGTAACACACACAAGCTGAGATAGTCAAGTCAAATGAAGTGAATGAGAGAGGAAAGGTCTTTGATTCTTGTCTAGCTACCAAGGAGAATAGACAAGATCAGAGACAGCGACTATTCGATGAAATACTATGGCTTATATATATATCCTAAGATGAATCCATGAGAGTCATCATGAGTCGCAACCATGAGGCTGTACAACAAGAGTCACTCATATCCATAAGTAAGGCTGTCCATATACAACAATGAAACAATGAGGTAATATAAAAGAATGTATGTAGACGGCCTAGATCTGTCAATACTTTGACAGACACAAGAGAGTCGCATCAACAATTGATGATAGCATGGAAACAGCAAGGCTATCACACATTCATAAATGAAAGAAAAGGAAAAAATAAAAGAATAATACAAACACTCGTGTAAGTGCCTACAGTGCTAGTATACCTAAGGAGTTAAGTAAGTGTCTAAAGTACTAAAAGGAAAAGAGAAAAAGAGTCTGTTCATAACATCACCCTCTCCTTAGGGCATGAGTTCCACGATGTGCTTGTTGTAAAAGGAAATTTTCAGATGGTAGTGAAGTGGGATTGGGTTCAGTATTGGGAAGAGGAAAGGGACAGAACAGTTCTGCAGGGAATAAGGAAATAGGAATTTCAATTCAATGAAATATTGTGGGGTTTGGTTTTGTTGGATTCTTTTCATGGAATTCCAAATTCCTTGAGTAATTGGTCAACATTTGTAAGATTCAACTGCAGTTCCCAAGTTTGTTCATGTGAACCGTATCCTTTCCACTGGACCTTATACTTGTTTTGACCATTGGAGGATGGTCGGGGTCTATGATGCAACAAAGATCACTCGCTCCTTTCACCTTTTCTTTCACCCTCTTTCCTTTGTTCATAGTTTCGATATATAGACCTGCGGCATGGTGAAGTTTTTCTTCGTCCTCTCACCATCGCTCGCAGGTACGTACATACTTATCTGTCTATCTTCACAACGACTTACGTCCTCTCACCATCGCTCGCAGCAATTCGTATGCATTATATCATAAAATTCTACGTGTTCATTTTCCTTCCTCTTGCTGAGACCTGCTCTGGCCCCGAGACCTAAGCCATTGCGAGACGCCACTGGCCGTTTTCTCCCAAAGACCAATACCAACACGCTATCAGAGGATCAGCACACTGCACCTTCCCCATTGCCTTTCATGCCTGAAACCTCCGGCTCAAGCTCTTCTCTCTCTCCGGAAACAAGACAAGAGATCGTCACCCTCATTCATGAAGCCCTTCAATCACTCAGTTCTACGCCTGCCCCTTCCCCAGCAGCCCCTTCTCAACCACCTTACACGCCACCATTGACTGGAAACACAGCAGCGGGTGCGTCCTCTTCACTTCTTTCTCTTTTCCCCAAAGTCGAGGCAGCTTCCATCATGGCTATCATCACCCATGATTTCCGAGCGAGCAATCTCTACAAGCTGGATTCACGTTATCGAGATAAAACCAAGTGCCAAATACTGTCTCTCAAAGGCAAGACACTTGAGCTTACCACCAACGATTCAGCATATCGTGAATACAAGTCACTAAACGCAATCGCCATTCCACTCAGCACCTATTTCTCCATCCTTGTCTGTCATGCTGAAACTTCCGGGAAAGTCTCTCAAATAAGTACAGATTTCTTCAAATACAACACTCATTTGATCAAAATCGCATCCGAGTATGAATGGTCCGCTGTCATTGCCTACCATATGGCATTCTTCAACAAGCGGCGCAGAGAGATGCAGGAGGGTGATTATTCCGGCTGGGGGAAGGTCAATATGGAGCTGCGAAGTGACCATTTGTACAGCGCTAATCGATTGACCTCGCCTCTCAAAGCCACAAAGCGGTCATCACCTTTGCCTCCCACCAAGTTGGATCCATGCCAGAAGTTTGACCAAGGAACTTGTTCATCCACCCCATGTCCATTCGGATGTCCTCATCTGTGCAGCAAATGCAAGAAGACCGATCATGGAGCTCATAACTGCCCTAACTAGGGACTAGGCGGGGTTGGTAGTGCCACCACCACCTCCCACCCCACATGCCCACCTACCGCACCAGTTCTTACCCCAACATCGGCTTCATCCTTCTTGGACTCTCTTCCCTTTGTAAATTTCTTTCCTACCTTAGACCCACCTCCCATACGCCCTAATTCTGATCCGCGCTGTAATTCCCTACCATCCTACACACATAATTTAACTCGGGTTCAGTCCACACTTAACAGAGATGCCTGGACTTACTATTTAAGGGATTATCCTGACCATAAGTTCGTTGACTCAATTCTGCACATCATTCAACACGGTGCAAATGTGGGCTTCACTGGTGACCGTACTATTTCCCAAAACAGTAAGAACCTTCTCTCATCTTTTGACCATTCCGATGCTGTCTCGTCCGATATCACCACACAAGTCACCGATGGGTGTACGGCTGGTCCCTTCAATTCACCACCTCTCCAGAACTTCCGCAGTTCACCACTGGGAGCCATCACTTGAAAATGATCTTCCAAAGTACGTCGCATCCATCATCTCTCCTGGCCATGCGGGTCATCGGTGAATGATGGTATCCCTGAACACGAAGCAAACATCATCTATGATACTGTTCACCTTGCCATATCCGACCTCATTGCCTCTGGGCCCAACTCCTTGATGGTCAAACTTGACCTTAAATCTGCCTTCCGCCATATACCTGTATGGCCAGACGATTGGCACCTCCTTGGGTTCACATGGTCAGGGCAATTTTACCATGACCTTGTCTTAGGTTTTGGTCTTCAATCGGCTCCATATATCTTCAATCTATTCGCGGAAGCTCTGCACTGGATAATACAGCATCACATTCCTGCTCGACTACGGCACTATCTCGATGACTTTCTTGGCATTTTTCCGCCAGATTCCCCGCCCCACATCCCTCACGCGGCACTAGAATGGATTCTTGCCTTAGGTGAGCAACTTGGTCTCCGCTTCCAGCCCACTAAAGTTGATGGTCCTGCTACATGCATGGAATTCTTGGGGATCATTCTCGACTCAGTATCAATGGAGGCACGGCTTGGGAATGAAAAGCTAGAATTTCTACAAGAACTCCTACAGGATTGGTCCACACGCTCACACTGTAACCTAATCGAGCTCCAGGAGTTTACAGGATTTTTACAATTCGCATCACAAGTAATCCCCATGGCTTGTGCATTTCTACGTTCACTTCATGATTTCCAGTCTTTCTTCCCATCTCCGTTTTCCTGCCGCCGCATACCCAGGTCTGCGCGACGCGACATAGAGTGGTGGTCTATGTTTGCTGTCAACTGGAATGGCATTCATTTTATAGCACCCAAGCACGCCATAATAGATGTCTTCACAGATGCTAGCGGTACAAAAGGCATTGGCGGTATCCTTGGTTCTGACTGGTTCTCTATATGCACCCCTCATCGGTATCGACATGCTCACATTCAGGTAAAGGAGATGTATGCTGTTGTATACTCGGTTCTCTGCTGGGGAGAACACTTTCGTGGGAAACATCTCATATTCCACATTGACAACGACGCTGTCTACAATGCACTCAACAAGATCACTATCACTTCAAAGGAAACAATGCATCTAATTCGCAACTTTATTGGGTTAGCCTGCTGCCTCGACTTTACTTTTTCCTCCATCTGGCTTCCTTCTAAAGATAATTCACTTGCTGACGCTGCTTCTCATTTTTCTTTTCATTGCTTATTTCAACTTGCCCCTTACCTAAACCCACAGCCCAGCTCAAAGCACCTCCACCTTGGTGGTACAACCATTATCCACAACACCACAAAGCCGTCGCATTCTATCTTTGGCACGGGCTCGCATCCAGCACTCGCAAGTCCTATTTAACCGGCCAAAACTCCTTCATCACCCATGTACAACTCCACAACCTCTACAACGCAGATGGCTCTGTTCTCCCAGCCTCCCAAAACGCCATCCTGCATTGGGTTGCCCACCTTGGTGGCAGAGTCCAACCTAAAACTATCAAACAGTATCTCACCCATGTCAGATTGATGCACACTGACGTCAACCTTCCCTTCTCTTCCACCAAATTGCCACTCATACAGCGTGTTATCAGAGGCATCAAACGTTATCACGGAGAACGAGACCGCAACCCGAAGCAACCAATCACTCTGGCCGTACTCACCAGACTTCTGACATTCCTTAAACCCAGCACCATCCCTGGTGACGATCACATTGCAGCTGCTGCCTGTACAGCATATGCAGGCTTCCTGCGCTCTGGAGAGTTCACCATTAAGGAAGGAAATTGGTTCAGCCCTGCAATCAATCTCATGCAAGGATGCCTCCAATTCCTCCCCA
Organism: Lentinula boryana; assembly: GCA_027886635.1. Classification (NCBI taxonomy): domain Eukaryota; kingdom Fungi; phylum Basidiomycota; class Agaricomycetes; order Agaricales; family Omphalotaceae; genus Lentinula; species Lentinula boryana. Next base: position 9,961 of record MU790759.1, on the reverse strand, counting down.
GCTTCGAATCCGCAAAATCAGCCCACCTCACCCTTCCTGCCTCAAAGACCGATCCCTTCCGTAAAGGGATTACCATCGTTATTGCAGCCGCTCCCGGTCGTCCAACTTGTGCAGTAGCAGCACTCAAGCAGCTCTTTGGGAGCTCTGATCCTCGCTGCAGTACTGACTGGCACCCCGATCTACCACCTTTTCGTGACAATCATGGTAGTCCCCTCTCCCGCTCTTCCTTCATTAAGCGCATTTGTAGGGCCCTGCAAGACGCCGGACATGATCAAGAAAAGTTCTCTGGTCACAGTTTTCGTCGTGGCGCAGCCACATCAGCCTTTGCAGCAGGCTGTTCAGATTACGAAATTCAACTTCTTGGTCACTGGCGTAGTGACGCTTACAAGCTCTACATCGAGGTGGACGAGGCAAGGCGCCTTCACATCTCTTCCCAACTCCACTGGGCACATCCTCGTGGTCCTCTCACTTTTGAACCTCCGGTTCTTCCTTCCCTCTCCTCTATGGCTTGAGGCTGTTCCCATTTCTGGGCCAGTCTCGAGAGCTTTGAGACCCCAATATCACGCTATTGTGCCCAAACACTCTCGCCTCTCTTTCACGCTCTCTCTCACTCAAGAAGTTGCAAGAATTGATGATTCCTCATCCTACTTTCTTTGAGTCAAGGATTTCTTCTGCTTCAAATTCTTCTTCTCCTCCTACAACTACAGGAGGTGGGCATGTGTTTTGGGGTTGTGTAGGAAAACTAGGTTCTTTGTACAGTGATATGCTGACTGAGGGCTGAATGCAAAATGAAGATGCTAGACCTCTAACACCAACACACACACACACCAACACTCAAACACAAGTTCTTTAAGGGTGCAAAGAGGATTTAAACTTCTGAGTACAATCTTCACAACTTTGTATTCAATGGCTTTGTTAGTTTTTTCTGACACAAGTTCTATCAAACTTGGGCTTGCAATTGCTACTGGGTTCTTTGGTCTGACTTGCTTTTAATAACTTTACTGAACTTGCACTTTGAATAACTTTACTTACTTTCTTTTCTTTCTGAGTTATAAGTACAATCTTTCTTTATTATACAAGCTGTCTGACTTGTGTTCTCTCTGCTTTTCTATTCTGGTGTTGAAACTAAACTTCCCTTTTGTTGGACTAGCACTCACAACAAAAGTGGGGGGGGGGGAAGCAAGCTTGTTCTTTCTGGCTCTGACCTGCCCTTTTTATATCTTTGGGAAAGGGTCTGGACCTTGGGCAGTACTTTGGGACCTGTGTTGATGCACATGGTTACCACTCCCTTGGTCTGGGACACCATATGGCTTTCCTGTGCTTCCATATGGCTGTTCCTGTGCTTCCATATGGTTCCTGTGCTTCCACATGCTGTTCCTGTACTTCCACATGCTGTTCCTGTGCTTTCCATATACTCCCAAGTTCTAGAACATTGTCATAGCAACTATCAGATTTCTGTTATGGAACTTCTCTAATCAGAGTCTGGGCGCTAGGCCTTTCAACTAACTTGTCAACTTGTCAGTTGACTCATTATCATCTGCACCAATTTCGGAGTTTTGCTTTTCTGCTTCATTGTAAACTGACTGGATTAGCTTATAGAAGGATTTAAAATGCATAATAATCACAGAAGACCTCTTTGTTATATACATGCCATGCTTCACCATTCTTTCCGGATCGGCTTCCGGGCTAATCAGTCACTATCCGAACATCCGGATGTTCCAATCAAACATCCGAACAATCAGACAACCGATCAATTTGTTTCCGGGTTTGCTACCAAGTCCAACTCGGAACTCAATTGATTTAGTACTCCGTTCTTGGCTCGATAACTTCAGAACAACCTCAGATACATCACATGACACTTGGTCAGCATGACCAATGCATTCCCACGCCTGTCCGCTCTCGGAAAACATTGTTATTGTATTATTTCGGATCTTTCTCACTTATTGTCTTTATTTAACAATTAGGATTACTTGTATGTATATAAGATTAGATATCTTGTACACTATTCCTCAGTTTCAATATCGACTTGGGTTGCCTTGGGTTCCATCCCAATCACTCCCCTCTCTTCTTATGTCTTCTTACTGTTCATTATCGTCCGAATCCTTTCCAGAACCACTTGGCATAGTGAGGATCCGTTCTAATAAACGGATCGAGGTTTGCTTCACTCCTACATGACTTCCATACCATCTGGTCCATTTGTTTTTCTATCGTTCCCACGGAGCTGCGGTCGGAGCTTCGGCTGCTTCAATTGTATTTCGAATCCTTCAGACCATTCATGGGCAACTTCAGCCACTTCATTTCCTCCTCGGAAGCACGGCCCTAACACTCTTTCTACAAGTGTAGTTGTGCACAAAGAATGGGTTTTAGTACTGCTTCAAGTTAATTATAACTGAGTATGACTACTGAGAACCTTCACAGTTCATCTGTAGTGGCCTTCTGTACAATGCCTGAAGTGTACAATGTACTGTAGACTTGTCAGAGATGTCAATGCTATTAGAATTTCGGAAATTCCAGGTTTTTAGGCACAGACTATTTCTGGGTGTATCAATGGGGTGAGAAGAACTTCGTTGAAGACGTTGTGTACATGTTTCCATGTACGTGGGATTTCCAGTTTATAGGAACTGGCACCTATCTTCTGTTGGACTGTAAATGAGCCATACCTCTTATCACCTAATTTCTTCATTGGACAATCTACCAACAAGTTGGTTCCTTCTAACCACACCTTGTCACTGTTATATTCATGCGTAATGGTTCCGCAATATACACGTTAGTCATCGCTATCACATCACTAAGTTCTCTCTTCGCGACTTCACCTTTACTCTCTTCACTATTTAACACTTTGCTCTCTTATTCTTCGCCCTCTTTGCTGACTTCGTGTCATCCTACTGATATGTTCGCTTGTCCATTTGTTCACTTGTTCATTATGTTTCTATTCTTTGTTTCATTTCTCTTATTGTCTTTTACATCCCCTTTTATTCTATTGTCTTTTTCATTCCTATTGTCATTTCTTATCTACACGTCTGACATATGAGATAGTGAATTAGTATAAATAGGTAGCATCAAGTATGGTAGACTTTAGTTTTGAAATCGACTTAGATTGACTCTGAATGCTCCCTTCTAAAGTCAACTACTATCCTTCTATTCACTTCATCAACGAGCTTCACTCATTACTTTGTCGGACATCGCGGTGTATAGAGGTGTTGCTAATAGCTTTGCCGAAGTCCAATCTCGCTCGGAGGTTGTCAGGTCGCTTCAGGATTTGTTTGATTGATATTTTGCCCAAAGGTCTTGCATGATCTTAACAGTCGCCAACTTTGTACTCTATACCTTTCCTCCTATTTCTGTCATATTTCCTCTTCATCTCTACCTTTGCTTTTTCTAAAGCTGATCCTACTTTCTTTTGTATTTTCTTCATTCCATCTATGAAAGCCTGTACTGAGGGGTTGTCCGAAGTCATTTGAGTTGCCGTGCCTTTATACGGGTGTCTTCCTGTATCTGCATAAAAGGGAGAAACTTTTGTCGCTGAGTGGACTTTGTCATTGTAGTTGAACTCCGCTAGGGATAACCATTTGTGCCAATTGTTTTGTTGATAATTAATAAACAAATGGAGATATTGTTTGATCTCCTGCTTTGTTCGTTCTGATTGGCCATTTGTCTGTGGATGGTATGCTGTGGTAAAGTTCACTTCAATGCCTAACAGCTGATAGAGTTCCTTCATGAACCTCGAGTGATACTGTGGGCCCTGGTCATGAACTATCTTGTGTGGAAGTCCATGGGTGGAGAGGATGGAATCTCGATAAATCTTTGCCATCCCTTCCAAAGTGACTGTGGTATGAGTTGCTACAAGTCTCAGTCTCTTTGTGAAGTGGTCGATGAAAATTGCAATTGCATTGTATCCGCCTGTTACGATCATGCTAGCTCAGGTATGACTCCCGCATCTTTGCTACCTTCTCGCAACCTTTTGCCGAAGCATTCACCGCTTCGCTGCTTTGTATCTTCATATCAAGTCCTTTCGCATCTTTGCATCTTTGCATCTTCATATCACTGGATCATCGTATCTGTTATCTATCATCTGACACTTGTTCCATGTGGACTATTGTCTTTTATATTAAATAGAATAATTACTATAAGTACTGTAGTTCACTGTACTTGCTTCCTCAGTTTCGAAATCGACATAGATTGTCTCTCTCCTATCCTACACACTCTAAGACTTAGTTCAAAGTCTTCTAGCTAACTTTGTCGCTGTGCTACATGTTGCTGAGGCACTCGTCATCACTATTGCACTGAACATCTTGCATCGTCTTGCTCTTTCTTGTATTGTCTCCACTCGCACTCCAAGGACCAAAAGGAGCAAGGGCATTGCTAATAGCTTTGCCGACTGTTTCATTAGGAGATCAAGCAAGTACCTGAGGGTATCTTGCACGATCTTAACAGTATTTCAAAACTCTACTTGTATCCTTTCGCATTTAAAACTCGCACTGATTCTTTTTCCTTATGTGTTAAGGTTGTGCAGCCATGAAGGATGAGGTCGATTGTCCGACACTCCGGTGCGATGTGCGAAGCTCCGAAGCGTGGGAACTATGGTGATTTCGGAAGCGAAGGCTACACAATCCTTTGGAAGTAAGGGACTTCAGCGAAGCTATTAGCAACGCTCATACGCTATCTGGGTGTCCCAGTGAAGTGTGAAGATGATTAATATAATTTCGGAAAAATCGCATTGTCCGTATGTCCGGTGCGGTCCGAGTTTATGTGAAATAAAGAAGGATATGAATTGATTTCAAGCTGGGGAACAATACAAAACAATCTACTTAAGTACCAATGCTTGTAGCTAACCAGAGTAAGAAAATAACACATGTATCTAATGATGACTGATGCTGTATAATTGAAATCACAAGTAAATGTGTTAGGATGAATGAATGTATAACTGTTAACTACAAGTGAAGGATAAATTGCATCGCATCGCACCGGACCGGAGCTCCGGAGCCGAGCGAGCGATTAGTTGACAAGAGTGAAGTAGAAAGTGAATGATAATGAACTCCCTTGCATGATTATAACAGAAATTTCGGAGATTTCGGATGGATCCATCCGGATCCGAAATATAAGTGGAGATACACATAGTTGTAACATTATGTCCCAAACCAACCCAGGCCCTGGATCGCCGTGCCCCATAGGACACCAGCGCTCTGCGACGGCTGAATCTAGTGCTCCTGGTATAACCGATGTCACTACTCCGAATCCATTTCTATCAACTGCTCAAGGACTATCCCCATTTAACCGCACTCGCTTCGCACGCATTCAGAATGTTATGAATCGACTCTTTTTCTTTTTTATTATTTTCCCTTTTAGTACTTTAGACGCCCATTTCCCTTTTAGGTACATTAGCGCTGTAGGTGCTTGTACACGCGTCTGTATTATTCTTTTATCTTTTCTTTTACATTTGTTTATGTACATGTGACAGCCTTGCCGCTCTCGCGTTATTGTAATTACTATAGATCGTCAATGCAACTCTCTCGTGTCTGTCAGACCATTGACAGATCGTCGCCATTTACCTTCGGTAACCGCACACTCTTTATATTGCCTTATTGTTTTGTTGTTGTATACAGACAGTTATACTTATGGATACGGGCTACTCTTATTGTAGAGCCTCACGGCTACGACGCGAGATAGTTCTCATGGATTCATCTTAGGATATGTATATAAGGTAGTATACCTTGTAGAGTAGTCTCTATCTCTGATCTCGTCTATTCTCCTCGGTAGCTAGACTTGTATTAGGAGGTCTCTATCCTCACCGCTATACATCCTCTTTTTGATCTTTTATCATTGTGTGACACCTGGCCTCTTGTGAGCTAGCGAGTCGCTGACAGAAGATCAGAGATCTTGAACACCACCCATCACACCCTCGGTCTTCGACATATCAGTTGGACACTGGGACCCCGCTGCATTACAAATTTATTCTTTTCATTTCTTTACTCACACCGCACCCTTTTCCTCTTCCCTCACCACTCCAGTTCCCTATCTTATAGCTCATCTGTATCAGAGCCAGCGTGTGATATTCGCGATTGAAAGTACATACCCACATCGAGACATAGTAGTACGGCTCAACCCATGCTGGGAGGAAAATACTCCCTCTAGTGTGCCTGACTCCTACCAAGGAGTGTAAATCAGGGCTAGTTACTAAATATCGAGTTTCTTCTTCGGAAGATTTGATAGTGGGCATTAGAAATCAAAAGCGCCAGCATCTACGATTCAAGAGGCAACGTTGCGCAAGGAGCGAACGTAGACAGCCTTCTGGACTGATACATAACTCAACACGAGCTCTCCTTTTCTAAGCAATCACTTTCCTACTCTATCCTGGCGTTTGCATCAAGACCCCAGGACTTTTCACTACATTCCCGCTCAGCATCACCTACCTCTTCTGACTCGGACTCAACCGTCCACTTATATTCCCCCACCCCGACTCCTTCATATACAACAGAACTCGGATCCGCTATGTCAGATCCCTCCATGCATGCCGGAGCACCCGTTGTTCCCATTCCCTCCAACACCTCCGAATCAACCCATAAGAAGGCTCTATTGAAAGAGCCAGATGTCTTCAATGGGGACACCACCAAATTCCGAGCGTGGTACCGCACGCTCACAGCCTACATCCGTGAATTGGCAAGGACCCGCCAAGTCGTGGATGATAGCCACTCCATCAGTGTGGTGCTCTCCTATATTAGAGGAGGATGCGCCGACTCATGGGCAGAAGTGTTCGAGAATGAACACTGTGACGAAATCACTGGGCAATGGGACATGAGCCTAGCCCAATTCTATGCGGAGCTGAAGGAAAGCTTCGCCAATGTCGCGTTGGAGAAAGAAGCCCGCGACAAGATCACCCACGTCCGCCAGGGAAAGATGGCGGCAGACGAATTCTTTAAAGAATTCGAACTCCTGCTGAAGGAAGCTGTTACGATCATGCTAGCTCAGGTATGACTCCCGCATCTTCGCTATCATCTCGCAACCCTTCACCGAAGTGTTCGCCGCTTCGCTGCTTCGTATCTTCGTATCAAGTCCCTTCGCATCTTCGCATCTTCGTATCTTCATATCATCGGATCATCATATCCGTTATCTATCATCTGACACTTGTTCCATATGGTTTATTGTCTTTTCTATTATATAGAATAATTACTATAAGTACTGTAGTCCACTGTACTTGCTTCCTTAGTTTCAAAATCGACATAGATTGTCCTTCTCCTATCCTGCACACTTTAAGACTTAGTTCAAAGTCTTCTAGCTATCTTCGTCGCTGTGCTATACGTCGCCGAGACTTTAGTCATTGCTATCGCGTTACACATCTCACGTCGTCTTGCTTATTCTCGTATTGTCTTTGCTAGCACTCCGAGGACTGAAAGGAGCAAGGGTGTTGCTAATAGCTTCGCCAAGTCCTATCCCGTTCATTAGGAGATCAAGCAAGTACTTGAGGGTACCTTGCACAATCTTAACAGAAGCAGGATACGACAAGAGGGACAGTCACGTCCTTCAATTGGCCGAAACTGCGGTCAACCAAGAAGTCCTCAAGGACATCGTTCGAACTCAAACTGAAGAGTTCGAAAGCTACGACGAACTAAAGAAAGTCATCATAAAGAATGACTTCATTCGACGAAGGTTCGAAGAGAAGTCGAAATTCAGAGGGAACACGGGCTGGAGTTACAGCCCCAGGGAACAAAGTCGTGGTCAGGGATCCACGCAACAGGCCTACGGTAGGCAAGAGCAGAAGAAATGGGAAGGAACGCAAGCGGCGGGACCAACCCCTATGGTGACACGGCGGGATGCGACCGGGACGACCTTTGGAGGCACCGGACGGCCCATGGACCTAGACATGGCAAAGGCGAAGGGCCTTTGTTTTAACTGTGGCGAAAGAGGCCACATGAGTAGGAACTGCCTGAAGAAGGGCAAAGCCGCGGTTCGTAGCATAGAAGTAGACGAAGGTGGTATGGACAATAGTAAAGTAGATACCGTACCCAGCCTGCCAGCAGGCTTTGACATGGAACAGTTCGCGGTGTTCGCAAACATGATGGGTTTTGTAAAGGCTCCCCAGTAGATATAGGTCTGGAGGAGCATAATAATTTAAATACTTTGGATATCATAGATAGCGGGCTGGACTTCATTATAAATACTGGTAGTGTAGAAAAACACGCATCTGCATTTACCAAAAACATAAAAAAGCCCGAAGTAAATAAAAAACCTATATGATACAAACCCGGCACGGCTGAATGGACTGTTCAACGACTGAAGGAGGGAGAACTCCCGAAAGCCGTTGGACTTTTAAGGACTTGGGTACCTTCCTCGTGAGTAAGAGAAGCTTCGGAGGAAACCGTCATGGAAATTCGCGCATTGAATTGGAAAACAGCGATCAAAGCTGTTAAAAGTCTAAAAGGAAAACGAAGTTATGTCCGTGGGACACGCGGAAAAAGCTTAAAACTTCCAATCATTGTCGGAACACTGGAGGACAACAGGCAAATAGTCACTCAAGGACTACTCGATAGTGGAGCTACGGGCTCGTGCATCGACGCAGAATTTGTTAGATGACACCGGATCCCGACTAAAGCATTACCCATCCGGACTCCCGTCTACAATGTTGATGGCATGCTCAACAAGTCCGGCTCTATCAACAAATATGTAGAAGTCTGAATGACTATTGGAGACCACTCGGAACACGTTCAATTCGGTGTCACAAACCTAGGAGATAACTACATCTTCTTAGGACTGGATTGGCTGCATCATCACAACCCGAGTATCGACTGGGCATTATCGGAAATGACATTTGACCGATGCCCCTCCAAATGCGGTTATAATCCTCACTTCTGGACACCCGAAGACATTCAGACGTGAGCACTCCTCCAAGACAGCGAACGACTGTTCATATTCAATTGGGATAGATATGTACATGAGCAGGTACAATCTCGAAATTGGACAGAGGAGAAAGCAGCCGATGAAACAAGGAAACACTTCGACACCTCCCTATGGTATGTTAAGAAGTACCCGGATGTTTTCAGTCAGAAGGAATTCAACCAACTGCCACAACGACGCCCTTGGGATCATGCAATCGAGCTGACACCTGGTTCTAAGCCACTCAACTGTAAGATCTATCCTTTGAACCCAAAGGAGCAAGAGGCTTTGGACACATTCCTTGAGGAAAACATTCGTACCGGACGTATTCGACCTTCGACATCTCCAATGGCCTCACCATTCTTCTTCGTCAAAAAGAAAGATGGCACCCTTAGACCAGTACAGGATTATCGCAAGCTCAATGAGATGATGGTCAAGAACCGTTATCCATTACCTCTAATACAGGAGCTTATTGATCATCTAAAAGGTGCAACGCTCTTCACGAAGATGGACATTCGCTGGGGATTCAATAACATACGGATTAAAGAAGGAGACAAATGGAAAGCCGCGTTCAGGACCAATCGGGGATTGTTCGAACCCACCGTCATGTTCTTCGGATTAACCAACTCACCGGCAATGTTTCAAGGTTTCATGAACCACATCCTTCGGGATTTGATTAATGAAGGACACATTATAGTTTATATGGACGACATTCTCGTATTCACAAACGACTTAGAAAGCCATCGTCGTATTGTAAATAGAGTACTTGACATTCTCAGGGAACACAAGCTCTTCCTGAAACCTGAGAAATGCTCATTCGAGAAAACATCCATCGACTACCTTGGAATAATCATTGAGAATGGTACGATCCGCATGGACCCGAAGAAAGTCCAAGCAGTCCGGGAATGGTTAACCCCCCTGAAGAAACACGATGTTCAACAGTTTCTAGGGTTCTGCAACTTCTTCCATCGATTCATCCGAGGATTCAGTAAAGTCGTGAAGCCCCTAACCGAACTCACTGGGAATAAAGCTTGGAAATGGACACCTCGACAACAATTTGCTTTTGAGGAACTAAAGCGGCGAATCTGTGAAG
>MU790758.1:0-39302 GCA_027886635.1 Lentinula boryana | reverse complement strand
AGTATTTGCAATATATATAACGAAGAAAAGAGGATGAAACAAATACTACAAGAGGAAGTGTCAAAGCTACAGATACGCAGCGTTACCTCCAATAAGAAGATCATAGAATGAACACAGAACATACTCTTGAGAATCTCGACCTCTTCAAAATCGAGTTGTGAGATCCAAGAAAATCTAATCAGGTGCGATACATACCTTGCACCATGACTTCCCCAAAGTGCCCTTCCGAAACTCCGTCTCGGAAAAAAAGCAAACGCTTGGGCTTACAAGACTGCTTCGCTTTCTTTTCAATAAGCTGTTGGTACCGCATAAAGTCCCGAATGATGCCCTACCGTCAAACATTAGATACTCTATGAAGAAAAAGATCCAACAGTGTCCGTACCTTCGCCATGCTTTCCAGGTCAGCAATGATTTCCTGACGAGATGTTTGCACTGCGGTTCTCGGAATGTACTTGACACATCGACTGTCTACACTCCCAACTAGCGCGCTGTAAGAGGGTGCATCAGAGCCCGGTGCGGGGTGCATCACATCCGCGCCTTACAAGCAAAGGTTGATTAGCAGTTTTACAGAAAATATCGTGTCAAGCCACGTACCCATTACAATAGTTAGATTTTCCGGGTCACTAAGAAATTTCGACGCATCTGCATCCGGCACGACATTGATTCCGCCAAGCTTAGCGTTAAGCCTTCAGGTATGAAGATCAACGCATAGTGTTGGAAACAGTGAAAAGGATAACGTACTTCAGACAAACATTAGCCCAATACTGATCCCTGGCACGGGTGCATTTCGATGCTTTTAAACACTGCGTAACGACGCCTTGCTGTATGATACCATTAGAGGAAATCACGAACGAGAACAGTGATGTGAGTACCGTAACGTCACCAAAACTGAACATTGTCAATAACTTACCCATGATAGATAAGGGGGATGAGTTACTCACTGTTTTACGGAGCGATAGATATCATTCCCACCGTCTGGAAGTATAACAAGCAGCATGTCAGGACCTTTCTCTACATTGTTTTTCCGGGCACATTTCGCACCAGCTCGACGTAACGTCTAGAATTCGATCAAGTCAGGTAACCCATGTATGTATAGGACAAAAGAACGAACCTCGCTGACTTGTGGAAACCCTCCCTGCCCAGGTCCATATTCGACGATCGGATCGCGTTCAGCTATATGAATACCTGTAATCGGCCATACCATTTGTAACGGGTCAAGGGAGCATCGAATCATTCAAATCACTCACCAACACTCTCACAGCCTCTAATAAAGGATTGTACCACCGATGATTCGGTATCTTTACGGAATCGGTTTGGAGTCTCGAAGACTACCATCGCCCATCTGTTGACAGTTTCAGTCTTGTATAACTTCTTATCGATCCTGTAAAGAGCTCGTGAGGGTTCAACTGGATCTGCCTCCAGTATGAGCTCACATATTCCACGCCCCATCGCGAGGAGTCTGTAGTTTGAAAATAACAAAGCAGATGAGATCAGAGATAGTAGAATGGCCGACTGAGGCACAACGTACAGCTGATTCGACCTTGCTTCCTGTACCATACAAAAGTTGAGGAGGAGATAGTTGTCGAGCCTTAATTGACATGGGAAACGTGTTTTCATTGATTGCCAAGCCAAAGTTTCGAACATATTCAGATTGACCGTATGCCAGAACCTGAGAGCGTATATTATGCATCGAACATCATGGCCAGGAGTGAGTGACTTACCTGGAAGCCATTTCTAATACTAGCCAATCTTTCAGCCGGTCTCTTCGTGGAGAACTCGACCATCTCCCGCGTCACATCAGGCGGAATTTGTTTCCGGGCAAGTTGCCCAGGCAGAATGGTACACCGTTCGAATGGAAGGACTGCTCCCTTGGCGGTCTGTACATGATGATGTGAATACAAGGGAGTATATATAGAGAAACCGATTCACCTTTGCACAGATGATGTCCGGGAAACGAAGTGGTTGGCCTGAAAGGCGCCGAAAATACGATGCAACATCAGTCGAGGTAGCATCCTGCATGCTGAAAACGTGTCCTCGAGCTCCTTCGCGGGTCAAAGAACTGATTGTTACAATATTGGCAGTAGAACCTCGAGCAGCTGGCTGTACTGAAACACGAACTCCCTTCAAAAACCTTTCCAACTCCCTGAAAACTCGGTCAGACAAACCACGCGCCAATGAAAGGGAATCTGGATCCCGGTGATTGACAACTTCGAGCGCGACCTCTATCAGTGGTCCACTTCTGAAGAACATACCGGTCGTGAGATCGATATTAAGAAGAAGATGTCCAATTGCAGGCCTCAGAGATTGGAAATATCCTCGGCGCAACTGAAAACCATGCCCAACGTTCTTTATTTCAGTGTCCGTAAAAAACGATCTGGCATTGAATGCATGAGTTTGCATCGGTAACATCCGAATTACGATATTCAACGCCTGGTGGTGGATATTAGTATGACTATGACAAACACCATGATCAACATACCGTGAGAGCTGTCTGAACACTCTCATCCATGGCTTGCTTGCCTTCGACAAAACGTTGAAGCATTCTACGACGAGAAGCTGCATTAGGAATGAAAATTCAGACAAAAGATACCACTGACTCGGGATTAATCTCTGCAACCTTCGTAATCTTAATCTTGAATACACGAGGAGGTCTGCCACGCGGTTGAGAGTTTCCATTCATTGTGATGTTGTACTGCGAGTATACAAATTAGTTAATCGGTCAACATCATGTGTCTGACCCACTCACATCGCGCGAGTTCGACCCTCCAAAATCGATAAGATGAGGCATGAATAGGTTCTTCTTTCCATCATATGCCCCAGCAGGATGAAATTCGGGTTGGAGTTGCAATTGCTTGATTAACTGCATGGTCAAACGAGGAGGAAGGGTCTTTTCGGACACAATAGCTATAGCATGATAATGAGCCCAAGTCCAAAAACACAAAAGAAAAAAACAACATACCGACTACAATCATCAAATCGGCTCATTAAGCACATTGAGCCAGCAGTAGAAAGACAGGCGTACCATCGTAGTGATAGATGATGCGTTGAGGAATTACCGCCACACAGGCATTGGTATTCACCTTGACCTCTGTTCCAGCAGTTCCAAAATCAGGACGTCGGACACCAACAGTTTTGACATGTTCTTTACAAACCAAACAAAAAAAAAAAAAAAAACACAGAACCGAAGCATTGATTCAACAAGTTCTAAGTAAGCCATGATACGAAACAATACCTGCTGGTAGCCCAGAGGGCTGGCCGCCTGCACCAGTCATCTGGGCTCCACGACCTATGAGGGGAGGCGGACCTGCTCGAGAAGGACGGCCGCCACCGCGAGCAGCTCCTCCTCCTCCTCTTCCTCTTCCTCCTCCTCCACGAGCAGTCCCGCCTGCTTCACTAGGGCGTGGTGGCATTATGAATCACGATAGTATTGGAAAAAAAGAAGATATATGAATGTGGGGGTAAGGAAAGGCGGCTCCTTGAGCTTTGACGTCTCTTTACAGATACCTTATATACAACCGGAGGCCGAAATTATGTAAATACGAGATGCCGGCATCAGAATCAGAATGATGTTTACAGCGTGCACCAGCTTTAACTTATCAGAGAATCCCTTTGAAGCTGCGCCGCAGAGGAAGAGAAGGTCAGTAGTACTGTGCAATCATACCATGAGGCCATACGACACAACTTGCGCGATGCATTCTACATTCAGATATCGATGGATTCATGCTGATAAGCTGTGAATGATTCGCTATGTAGTAGCGGAGAAGCTCTACATAGTAAACTGTACCATATGTAAAGTTTGCACTTTCCTTAGTACAGGAGCAATCGAGGTTTCCGCGCGACTGCTGAGGACTGCGCCTCGAGAAGGACAATCTGGATGACTGAAGCTCTTGTACAGATTATCAAAGTCCGTCTTACTTTTTGACTGAAGTTGCCGTGAACTTTACCAGCATCGCAATGGCGTTTCAAGAGAAATCGAGCACTGAGGGATCCGATATTGAATCTTTAACTACCAGCAACTCAGCGGTAGAATAAACTAATTAAGAGCGTATATCGTAACATGTATACATACGTCCAGAGAATCTATCTTTTGCGATTGTAGTCAGTTTTTTGACAATATTTACTACGCAAACAACTTCTGTTTATATCTCTCTACACCTTCCGCATCCTTCACAATCGCCCCTACGTGTCCGTCTGCCCTGACAATGACCACCACAGGTCCTTTCCGCTCACTTCCAGAAACAGACAGTCCAGACTGATCAAGCCCACGCAAATACGATGCATATGCATAACCTTCTGTATCTTGAACCTCCAGAACCTCATCCTCCAACTCAGTCGCAACCAACTCGGGATCGCCCTCCTGTGAATGTACAATCATAGTCCTCATCATTCCATGAGGATACTTTGTCAATGCCCTAACCAACGACCGTACCGACTCTAAGCTCTCGATGGACCCAGCAAACACCAGAGCGGTATGTGCGGTAGTGTCAAACACGTCAAACAATGTCGTTGTACCTTGTCCATCCTCAGTACTATTAAAAGACGACCCACCCAAAACCTTTAATCCCACCGCCTGCGGCGCACGATCCCCACCCCTCACCGGCTCATCAGCAGACATCTTGTATGGATCCAACACTTCTGCGGGAGGGTCCACTTCATCAAGGACAATCGGGCTTCCGCGGTAATTGATACCAAACATGCGCAGCTCGAAGCTGCGTATAAAAGCGATTCCTCTTCTAGACGGTTTCTTGATGTCGTTCGATGCATTGATGGATGAGGGAGGCGTAGAATGAGAAGAGATCACGTTGTTAGCACTAGTAGATTGTGCAGCATTTTCTTGAGCCTCAGCTGCCCCGCCTGGATTCGCTCCGAAAGTTTGTTTCAAGAGATTCGTGGTGATGTTTAGCATCGCCTTCACCACTCTCACTCGCTCTTCGGTGTATGTGTACATTAGTCGGTTCGAGTTGATCGAGCCGTCTTGCAGCCCTTTGTGGACGAGGGAAAGCTTCCAACAAAGGTTAAATGCATCTTGGATACCTGAGTTAAGGCCTTGACCGCCGGTGGGTGAGTGTACGTGGGCTGCATCTGCAAGAAGGAACATTTGGAAGGCGCGTTCGAAAGGCAAGATTGTGGCATTTGCACACCTCCGGCGATCCAAACCCTCCCTTCCCCGAACTTGTCTACCATTCGGATATTGGGACTAATGGAATAAACACATCGTCAGGTCTGAACACGGAAATCTGCAAACCAGAAGATCATTCACCGCCACATCCCGATTCCAATAAGATCGCCAAAGACGAAATCCCTCCTTCCGCTCAATTCATGTACTACTTTCACTAACGCATCTCTTTCTTCCTTGGTACTCCCATTCAGGTTGTTTTCCCCCATGGTCTGAGCAAGCTCATATACATCAGGGCCGGCGATCATCAGCTGCATTCTTGTATCACTCTTGGGTTGAGATGGCGTGGAATGTTGTGCTGAAAAGGCTGACCGATACGGACGTATGAGGAGGAATCTTTGGGAAATGTCGCCCCATGCTTTGATGTGCTGTTCAAAGGGGGACGTCAATGAGCGATCATTCTCAGCTGGCGCGGGAGGGACAAGCGCGAGATCAAGAGCACATATCCGGAATGGAGTAGCACACAAATGTCAAATCACCCACATCATCACCCCAACCATTCAACAGATGGATATCGACCAATAACGACCCAGCTTGTTTAATCGATTGTCCCAGAAAAGTGCACCCCAATTGCTTACGCACGACGCTATGTGCACCATCTGCACCTATGAGCCAGTCGAATTGGGCTTTGTGCGCCGTTTTGTCCGAACCAGTCACAGTAGTGACAAAAGTCGCCTCGACAAAGTTCAACCGTTGCTCATACGATACGAGCTCTGTCCCAAGCTCAACTTGACATCCGTAGTCTCTTAAAAGACACGCGCGGAGGATGGCTTCGTGATCGACTTGACCGATGAGGCGAGGTTCAAGCTATATATCAATCACGAGGAGGTGAGTGAATTTAGTAGTATAGTGAATGTGAAATACTCACATGAGGTTTATCCACTTGGCTCTTCAGCTCGGGATCATTCCAAATAATGACCGGAGGCTCGCCATTATCCGGCGATGTATACTGATGGATGGTTTGATGAGGACCAGAACCTGCCCAGACGTCGTCGAGGATTCCAAGGAATCGGTATAATTCGAGGGTACGAGGCTGGGAAGATGAGTGAAGACATGAATTATGGCTCATTAATTATGTACACGCACTTGAATACCAGGCCCTCGATAGCCAGTCCTGAATTCGGTTTCTTTCGTGATGATTCGTACAGAGAGACCGTTGCGGAGGAGGAGTAAGGCAGAGACAAGCCCAACTGGTCCAGCACCAGCCTGCGAAATGCGATGAGGATAGGGTATTCCGGTGGTAGTAATGAGAGAGGAGATAGTGAACTCACTATCAACACATTGATACGCTCCGCACTCGTAGTCATCGTAATCTTTGAATTCGTTGCAGCTGTAATTTTCCTTAGCAGATATTAACACTTCGAGTCTTATATATCGTTTGCAGGAAATTCAGACAGTCAGCAAGAGTACGAGTTCATTCATAGCAGCTATTCAGCCGCAGTTCAGCCGTAAATATCCGTATCCGTGTCGCGACATGCGGTTGGGGTAAGGCTCTCGAATATGAGCAAGTATTGAGAAGCAGCGATGTTTGAATTCACCAGGATGGTATGGACGGACATTATGATAATGTAGAATAAGTAGATGGAAGAGATGTCTGGAATTTTCCCACGCACTTGCCTCTAATTATACATGATTACCAGTGTTAGAACTTGATACTGATTTTCTATTCGGTGGTCCTGGTCTAACTCAGCAGGAGCATAAACCCAAAGGTCTACAAGTCGTCTCGTCCTGTACATGTTGTCAATGAATGCCGCCGTGTAAATGAGCATTTTAAAATTCGAATGTACTGATGTTTATGCCGCATAATAAAGGACCGACGGGTTATACTCATTCCCAAACACAGCTATGTACGTTCAGCTTGGACACATCTCATCATCCTTTACAAATATTTGACATGATTAAACTTGTCGTTTTGTAGAATTTTGGATTGTATAAGTATTATAAAATTTTGCATTTTTGGCAACCAACCAATCGAGTCCCCGTTTGCCTAGCAGTGGCTGAACATTACAATATCAATCACATGGACCAACAACGCAATCATGACTCTAGTATCCCATTCGTCCCAATCCAAAACATCTATATACCAATAACATCGTTGCAAACACAACTGCCAGCGTCATTTTATTCCCGCAGAGCCTACTAACAAAGTTAGACGGAGGCCCTTCAGCACCTGCAGCGTCGATGGAAGCGACTTCCTCTTCAGTGAGAGCAGCTGTGCCGCAAGAAATAGCAAGGAAGAAATGAGTGACATATTTACTAATGTCGCACACACTCACGTAAATTAGCTATGGCAAGATATTCTTCCATATGTGCTTTTGTGGTAGACGTTCTGAAACGGGAGCTCCGTATGAGTTTGGAAAACAAGTATCGACCAGGTCTACGTACGTGATGATGACCGCACCCTTCGCTCTGACCCACATAAATATCACCTGCGTTGGTGTAGCACCGATTCGCTGCGCCGCTGCTTTCAGAGGCGAGTCGACAGGTCCGCCGGGGTAGGTAGTTATTGGCCTGCATTGCGGAACCAATATCAGAATATGTCCATCAGGGTATATCACAAATATTTCTGAATTGATAGAACGTACGAGAGACTGCTATAAGCTTCCACCACTATATTATATTTCGCGCACGCATCCAAGATTGGTTTCATCTCGTGGTAGTTGTATGGATGTAGCAGAATCTGGTATGCTGTGTCAGCTATGAGTATCTTCTGAGTAAGGAAGCACCTAATACCTGATTTACCGCAGGTCTGACTTCAGAGACCTTGATGAGGTGTTCGAGTTGTTCGACATTGACCAGATTACTGACGCCGATACTCCTAAAGCCAACGACATGATGGGTACAGCATCATAAGCCTATCGGCCGAAAGGAGTGTTACTGTACTTTGCCAGCCCATCCTGCTGTACCTTCTCAAACTCGTTCCACGTTTTGACAAGGTTAAATATGACTCTAGGTTGATGAATGAGATATAGATCCAGATATTGGAGACCGAGCTACGCGCATCTCAGTAAATGAGAGCTTTGATTCTATTAAGGAACCCACATTCGTCAAGCTCTTCCTAACACTTTTCTCAACTGACACCCCTTGAAAATACTTGGTCGTAACGAACAGCTCCGAACGCGCAAGCCCACTTTCTTTGATGGCTCTCCCAACATATTTCTCGGTCTGATAGACTAGGCACACAAGAATAGAATATTCATGAACGGATTGAACTAGACACGAAAAGATGAAGTTGAAGTTGAAGATGAAAAGGGAGAGAGTGGAAGCTGATAAGGTTTCAAGTTACGCACACACAGCAGTATCGATATGCGAAAACCCCACTTCAATGGCCTGTTCGATATACTGTGTGATATCGTGGAATTTCATTTTCGAGCCTGTTCCATAGGCAATGGGTGGAATCTATCTTGGTTAGAACCATGCAACAGGCTATACCGCTGATATACCTTGTTTCCATCGTTCAATATGACGGGCTCAAGAGCCATTCCGGTCGAAGAACTTAGGAGGAAGGTGAATGTGGAGGAGTGCAGAGGGTAAGATAACGAGCTTTGCGTCTTAACTTATAAATGATTCTTCGGGGAACGGCGCAGTGGAAAGTAATTCAAATTAGTAAACAGTTCAGCAGACCCGGGCCGCTTTGGTCGCTAGCTTTGGTCTCCCGCCTCGTCTCTCGACTCGGACTTCAAAGCTCGTGAAGCAGCGTACTCATAAAGTGCTAATGTAGAATAGAACCTCTGAGGTCACCGTATAGATTAGGCCATAACTAGCCCACAAATGAACACAGAGCACAACCGATGTGTCCGAAATAATTGTACCAAAAAATGAGATAATTCGTCATTCTTCCGTACTTCCATGAGCCAAAGGAGCATTTTGATAACTGGTTGTAGTGTCGGTGGTATTGGCCATGCTTTTGTCAAGGAATTTCATTCTAGAGGTGCGTCTCCTTCTATTCCTCTAGCATTTTGAAAGTTGATATTTGTGCCAAAGGGTTTCAAGTGTTCGCAACGGCTCGTCGCCTTGAGTCCATGAGTGAGCTAGAAGGTGTCGAGGGAGTGACTTTACTCAGGTTGGACGTTACGGATATCGACAGCATCCGCACAGCTCGCAATAAAGTGTCTTCGTTAAGTGGCGGAAAGCTCGATATTCTGATAAACAATGCGTGAGTCTTGATTCTGTACATCTATTTTTACTAGAATTTGATATACGAACTCTTGCTCTAAGTGGCCAAGGCAAGTTAACACTATCAATGATATGAACGCTCGAATCACCTTCTTTTCCTCATGATTTACTCCGGCTTTCCTTACTTCAGTATTGCCCGGCTCCATAACTGACTTGGACTTGGCTGAATTCAAAGCCCTTTTTGAAGTCAATTACTTCGCGCCGATGTCCATGGTGAAGGAATTTTTGCCGCTCCTATTAGCCTCTGATGATGCTCGCATCGTGCAGACGAGCAGTATCAGCGGAGTTGTGCACTTTCCTTTCAACGGAGCGTATAATATGAGTAAAGCTGCCTTGAACGCCTTCGCAGATGCATTGCGGATAGAGTTAGCTCCTTTCTAGTAAGTCTTTTCCTTCCAGCTAAACGTATTGATCTATATTCGAGATTTCGTACGTAGCAACATCAAAGTTATCAATGTACGCTCATCCCTCGTAGCTTTTCGACCTATGCAAGAATATAACCTCTCTTTTTACAGCTCATCACTGGCGCAGTCACAAGTAATATACACCGGACCAAATTACTGCCAGAAAATTCGCTCTACAAACCTATGGAACTGCTGTATCTTGAGAAGCGCCAGCAGATGTCGAAAGGTATACGATCTTTCCTGTATGCCTTCATGAGCTCCGCGATTGACATGTGTATTCACAGTCAAAGCTACACCTACATCACAATATGCACAACAAGTCGCATCGGAAGTTATCAAGCCCAAACCTCGAGCGTGGTTCTGGCTGGCAAACATGAGCTCAGTGTCTTGGTTTTTTAATTCTTTCTTCCCGAGAAATTTGCTCGTATGTATCGTCGCTGCTTGATTTTGATTGCTCCCAAGTTAACCACTCACCACGATATGTTTGCATACTTTCAGGATCGAATCATGGCGAAACAGTTCGGGCTGAATGAATTTGCTTCACGAATCACCCAGAGAAACACTTACCCATCACCTAGTGAGAAAAGGACGGTGCTGATCACTGGGTGTAGTGCTGGCGGTATAGGTCATGCGCTTGCCAAAGAATTTCACTCTCGAGGCATATATCCTAGTTTTCAACGAATGAGCAACATCTCACACTCATTTCCTAGGCGAACGCGTTTTCGCCACAGCACGACGTCTCGAATCAATGTCAGAATTGCAGAAGCTTGGAATCACCACGCTGAAACTGGACGTTACGAGAATCGAGAGCATATGTGAGGTTCGCGATCAAGTCAACCTAATGACTGGAGGTGCACTTGATATCTTGGTCAACAATGCGTAAGGTTTATGACTCATGCTGTCTGTTTGGCCAAACATTCTCACATGCAGGCTCTCCAGAGGGCAAGGCACGTCTTTAGCAGATTCTTCACTCATAATCTGCGTATGACTTGTAAGTACAGAAAACCTCATGGCTGTAAGCGACATGGACATGGACGCCGCTCGGAGTCTCTTCGAAGTCAACCTATATGGCGCTCTATCTATGATACAAGAGTTCGTTCAGCTTCTGATAGCTTCTGGAGATGGACGCATTGCCTATATAGGCAGCATTGCTGGTATATTCCCCCTCCCTTTCAACGCCCCATACAATAGCTCCAAAGCTGCGATACATGCGCTGAGCAATACGTTACGCGTAGAACTGGCGCCGTTCAAGCAAGTCTCTTGTCCCGTCATCTATGGACACGAACTAATTTTAGAAATTTCAGTATCAAGGTCATCAATGTAAGTATCCCATATCATATAGATTGGTGTATCGTATTTGAGGCTAATGTACTATAGTAGCTGCTCACTGGTGGTGTTAAAAGCAACATTTCGAGGCCACTACTCTTACCGGAGGATTCTATATACAAGTCAATTGAACAAACCCTGCTCCAGAAACGTGTAGGCATATCGCAAGGTGAAATTCATCTATCAAGTATATTTCGCCTCTGATTTTTTGTGCAGTGACTGCCTTGCCTACCGCACAGTATGCTATTCGAGTGGCGACTGAGCTTTCGAACCCCAATCCTAGAGCCTGGTTCTGGCTTGGTGATAAGTCTTTTCTCTGTTGGATCTTCGATACGTTTTTGTGGAAAACTAGCTTGGTATGTTTGCTAACCTCACCTATGTTCTAGACCTCATCTCATGGTATACTTGCTCAGGATGGGATTTTCATTAAGTTAGCGGGAATTTCGGAACTCACTGATCAAGTTAGAGACAGAAAAGCAAAGACTGCGTGAAGTTCCACCCTGGTAGGTTTTATCTCCTTTCGTAAACCTCGTCATTCAATCCATCCAATTCCTTCTTGATGAAAACAAGCAACATGCTCGATAGCTTGTTCGTACATCTTTAGCTGTGTTTCTTCTGGGCGTTGTGTTCGAAAGTAACCGTTGTAGATGTCGAACTCAAATAGCTGGATGAGAGCTGTATAATTTGCAAACTGACTATTGCTTTGATATACCAATTTTTCGTTTCGTGCCGTTGATCGTGAATCTAACGCATTTTTCTCACAGAGTAGTACCAGGAGACCATCCAAGCCATCATATCCAAGCCATCATGACCAAAAAGCCCGGATTTTGTTCGCGTTTTTCGAAGTATTACGCCTCTATTTACACCATCATTGGGGGGTTGTGCAAGCTGTTTCGTGACCATCTGACTGTTGGCGGTCCGTGAAGGTCTGCAAATCACGATCTATAAAATGTACAAGCATATTTTCAAAAAGAGCAAATGTATCTCTCGCCCTTCTCTGTTGCTGGACTAGCTTTACTTCCATTTTGTGCTAATGCGCTTACCCTTGACACGCGTCAAACAGCAAATCAAATCACTACAGTGAACCTAGCTGATGATACCGGTACCCCCATGCACTTGGCTTCAGGATTTCTCTATGGCATACCAGATGCTTCAGAACAGATTGCTGATTCATTTTATGAGAGTAAGCCAACTTCATCCCATGTTGTTCGCTACTATTTGAATTTCAGCACTTGACTAGATATGGGGTTCAACTACGGACGAGGAAGTGGTGCTCAGCTTGCGGCACCTGCGCGTGGCTGGATTTTTGGATTGGCTGAATTTAAGGCAGGTTTCATCGGTTCTGACTGTTCTACCTATTTGGTGAACGACACGTCCTGTTCAGAATCGTTTCGAGTCCGCGGTATCCAATTATAACACAGCACGGAGGTACAACGCAAAATTTATTCTACTCTTGAATGATCTCTGGGGAGCAGATGGAACGCAGCCTGCAGGTTCAGTCTTTCCAGGAGATGGCGGAGACTGGGATAACTATGATAGCTTTATCGTCAATGTCATCGCGGGAATCAATTCCAACAGCATGTTCACTGACTTGGCTGTTGATATCTGGAACGAGCCAGATGCTGGAACGTTTTTCTGGAACGGAAGTAAGCCTCAGCTTCTATGACCCTTTCGAAGACGCGATTGACGGATGACTGCTTTACATAGACCAGGAGCAATGGTTAACGATGTGGAGTCGAGGATACGAAGCTTTCAGGTGCGCTTCCAATGCGTTTCCCGTAGTCACGACTTTTAATTCTAACATATAGGGCTTCTCTCGGAACTACCGTTCAGCTTTTCGGGCCGACTCTTGCGGGCGCGCCAGAGACAACCAACACATGGTATGTTCACTCAATGACCAGTTGAAATCTGCAGTAGACTTCACCTCGTTTCAGGTGGACCACTTTCCTCTCGCAAATTGCTGGTGATGGGACAGTTCCGGATGCTTATGTATGGCACCTTGAAGGAAGCGTAAGCTATTCTACATTTGAATTGATGATTGATTTACTCAGCGAGTTCTACAGACTTCGGACGTGAACGATGACTTGCAGACCAACATCCCTATTTTGGATTCTATGCTGAGCTCGCATGGCCTTGCAACGAAGCCTATTGTCATTGACGAATATGGCGTATTTGCGGAGCAATGTCCTGGAGGTTCTGCTTGGTGGATTTCACGACTTGAACGGTATAATGTTCCAGGATTGCGCGGAAACTGGCTTAGCGGAACTGAACTTCACGATTTCTTCGCAAGTCTTTTATGGAAGCCTGATCCTACTGATGCTACAGCGACTGGATACTGGACAAATGGAGGTCAGTCAGAGTCTCTTATTTTCGAAGATCGATATTATATTTACCGTTTGCGTACATTTAGACTACCAAGTCTATCAATACTACAACCAAATGATGACTGGTCACAGAGTCGCTACCACTGGCTCTATCGATAGGCTGATGGACTCTTACGCGACAGTGGGCACTGATAAAGTTCGTATACTCATCGGAGGACGGCAAGTAACAGGTCTGTCCCATTTTCAACCGATATAACATTCATCCTTGCTGAGTGGTACTGCTTAGGCACATGGCAAGTAACTGTGAACTCGCTCTCTTCTGTCGGTCTAGCAACATCCGGAACACTGGACATAACAACGTTCCAATTCTCTTTCACTGGCAGTCATACCGGCAATGTGGGCGCACCAACCAATCTCGGTGTCGTTGGACACACATACTCGGACAATTCGGTTTCCTTCCCGATCTTTCAGACCGATACGACGACTACATGGGCTTTCGAGTTCGCTGTAGCGTGAATTCCGAGAACTGTACCAGTGCCTATATAGTTGCGACCAACTGATCCAAATGAGTATGTACTTTTTGTATTGTTACAGGGAATTGCTACAAATTGTGTGAATGATACATGTGGGTCCTGAACACGCTCACGTTATATGTCAATATCCGAACGCGGGGCTTCGCCCGACTTTAACTTTGATCCTCATCTCCTACTTGCTCGTCCTATATTCCGTCTCCCCGATCCAGGTATGGTGGTACCAAAGTCAGTCGACGGAGGGAAATGCGGAATCATCATCTCTGGAGCATTCATAGACATACTATTGCTATGCGCTACTCCAACGAAAGAATCCATCCCTGCCCCGAACCCACCTCGCGTCACATCGGCGTTGTTCCATGGACCGTTCGTCATATCTGCAGGTGCAGCCGGACGATATGTGCGCGGCCGTGGCCTGGAACGGGAAGAGCCAGCAAACGGGGTTGAGGTGGCACTAGGAAAAGCAGCAGTCGAAGATGCCGGACCCATCATACTACGCATAATCGCATCAAAATCACGCGAGTATACTGGCGTCTGGAGGACAGCTTTGGACCCTCGTAAGATGGTTTGTTCAAAGATTTCATTTTCGTGAAGTTGATTCACTTCATGGCGGAGGTTTTGAAGTATCCTTTCATGAGCGACTAGTGTATCAAGAGTAAGACAGAGGTATTTGAGCAGAAATCTTCACAGACGTCTTTCTTCTTCGGAGCCAGGAGCCGGCCTTGGTAACAAAGGATCCTTGTTAGCGTCGAGTTCTCGATGTGATGGTTGTCCCAGACCAATTTTATTCATCCACTTGTGTTCAAACTGAGATTGAGTGAGCATTTCCTCCGAGTCGGACAATGATGTTTGGTCCTCGGGGTGTCTGCTGCCAACTGAGCTTGTTGGAGATGGAGATCGTACATCTGGCGGAGCATATTCCATAGCGAGGTGCTGGGTGCTGGGTTGCATGCAAGTTATAAGGAGGCGGAAGCAAAAGGAAGAATGTAAGGAGAGGAGAATAAAGATAGTTCAGTTTTATCGGGGTTACAAGGTTGTTCGAAGGGCTGGTTCAAAGTCAACAGTCAACCGGCTGACTAACATGAAAGGGACAAAACGAAAAGTCAAAACGACGCGTTTGAGAGTTTCAACAGAGACGCGCAGAGCACGTGAGAAAACAGATCATGAAAAAATTTGATCTCCGATCTCGGCAATATGCGTGCAGCTTGCCTCCGTGTTCCCTAACCTGTATCTTCACTAACCTGTATCTTCACCATGTCGACAACTAACCCTGTCATTATCTGCTTCGCAATGAGGCAGTCATACTCAAATGAACCACACAACATCCTTGCTCCGATTCAATTAGAGGAATTATCCAATCTTAGGCCCGTCACTGCTGCTTCCTTCGTCGAATTATGTGTCCCCTAGCCTTCCATCCGATAGCGAAGTCTTTCCTTTCTTTAGCGGTACAAGCCAATTATTGGACTAAGACGATACTACTATCGAACATAAATCGACATTCCGAGCTTGAAGGAGATCAGGGCTTGGACAAGAGTCTTCTGCCTCCAGGAGTTCAGATGAACTGTCGAGTTGGAAAACAAGGGTTCGTTTGCTTGATGCGCATGACTGGCTGGAGCAAATCGACCGCTCCGACCTGGAAGGCCAAGACGGAGTCATGAGATCTAACTCTGAGGCATCATCCCCAGCACGTCTGCTAATGATATACTAATGCGGTGGGGTCTTCTTGACCTTGGAACATGAATATCACTCTTGAATCTGCGACATTCGTACCAAGTTCTGCTTCCCGAAATCTGTCTATAACGATTTCGGTTTATGAATTCAAGGCCCCGTTTACATTTCGCCATCAAAGCCTCTTTCTTTTCCTTTTCTGCGACTTCAATTTCATACGACAGCTGTAAGCCTGTAACTCAAAACCAACCCTGTGGGTGAAAACGAGTGTAGCTGAGTCGAACTCTGTGCTTGTCGTGAGAACGCGAGCTTCCCTCATTCATGGCTTTCGATCCCTCCATCCAATCTCTGTGCAATCAATTCTCTCTTTTCAGGAACCGCGGAATTGACATTCCCTCTGATCACGATTCAGAGCACACATAGGTATTCCCCTCTGTTTACGCTCCCGCATTCCCAAGGCACCAACCGTACTTCTCCACACACCTAGCCACGTATTCTCAAGTATGAATACTGTCTCTAGGCACTCTGTATATTCCTTCACACAATTTTGTGTACCTTCCTGTGACGAAGTCTTTTGGACTGTCGCGGTTCTTGTGCATCTCCTGCGCCAGCCCGGAGCCTGTATATCTCATGTATGCGTGGTCATGGTGTTTCATGGGACTATTTCCCATACTTCCTGCTTATAACATTCTCCCTTTACCTTGTTTGTCTATACGCTTATGTCTACCACCATGACAATGACGGTGACCCCGACACACTACTCCTCCATCCCCACTCTCGACTACTCCAAATCGCAACGTCCCGGCCCCGAAAGAGATGCTTTTCTCGCCAGCCTTCGGGACATACTCATCAACATCGGTTTCCTTTATCTATCCAACCATTCCGTTGCGATGGATACGGTCAACAAAGTAATTGCTTACGCGCCGAAGTTTTTCGCACTACCGCAGGAAATCAAAGATAGCGTTGACTTTACTCGCAGTCCAGCTTTCCTAGGATACTTCAATGTGGGCGGACAGAGAGTCGTACATGCAAGATCTGGCACGGAAGGGCCATCGCCAATTTCCGAAACAAGGGAACAATTCACGTTCGCGGCGGATAGAGATCCCAAACTTGTGGATGGATATCCCGAATGGGCAAAGCAGGATGGAACCGGGCTGGTTGGTTCATTTCCCGTATAATTGAACATTCGTACGACGAACTCAATAATTGACAGTGGCCTGCTGATGAGGTTATTCCAGGCTTCAAAGCTGCTTTGGTGGACTATTATGAACAAGTAGAGCAGCTGTCGTACGACTTTGCCGCCTTAATCGCTGAGTCACTAGGTCTGAAGCCAGCTGCATTTGAGCAGTGGTTCGACAAGGACCGTAAAAAGATGCAACCTCGCGTGAAGCTGATGCGGTATCCTCCTCCCACTGATCCTTCGAACCCAAAGGAAACGGGTATAGACTCGCATGAGGATCGCGGATTTCTCACATTCGTGAGTGCATTCTGGTGACCTTTCATATAATAGCTTGTTAACAATAAGTACATGATAGTTGCTGCAAGCATCGAGCGTCGCAGGTTTGGAAGTTAGAAATATATCAGGAGAATGGTTACCTTGTCCCCCTGTTGATGGAACTTTTGTCGTAAATTTAGGAAGAGGTGACGCCGTGTCTCCTGACCTTCTCTGCCTTTCCCTTGAAATTTTCCTCATATGTAGCCCTCGAGAAGGTGACTCGCGGTGTATGTATGGCAACTTCCCACCGTGTCCTGTCGCCTCCGGGTCCCGAAGTCCGCTACTCTGTTCCATTTTTCTCAAATGTGTCCATGTACGTGCGCCTTGCAGATGCTGATCCTCAATGTAAGTCTATACACTCTTCCATGCTTAAAACACCCTCCCCTCATTGATTTGAATGTCTACCAGTTCCGCAAGAAGTGTGGGACATGTATCAAGCCCGACAACAAAAATTGGGCCGACCGGTCGAATGTGAGTCATAATTCATTGCTCCTTCTCTAGTTATCATAACTTTTTTGTATCAGGGGTTTTTTCGAGTATGGATAAGCAACTCGCGGGCTTGACGAGACTCACTTACAAGGTGAAGAACCATCCTGAGATGGGTATGAAGTATCATCCCGTGTTCTTCAAGGAGGTTTTTCCTAACGGTCCTCCGCCGCAAGCTTCCAAGGTCAAAGGCGTGATGGCGTGAAAAGCTAGATGAAGGACAAGTTGATCTCGGACGGGTTCTTCCAAAAGCTCTCATTACAAACAATATGAACAAATTTGGTATCTCTGTTGACGCGCTCAATCAATTTTTTTGAACTTGAAATGGAATATACCAGTCTGAAATAGCAAAGAAACTGCAAATGCGGCGGCGTCGCGTTCTGATAAAAGAAAGTTATGTCTTCAAAGGCGAAGGGACCATAGGGTATTGTATATTCTCCGCCGATGTGCACTGCTCATACTGTTCCGAGACTATAGAATCTGATCAGGGTGCTGAATCATCTTGACTCACCGGCACCGTTAACCTTGTAACAGTGCCGTATGTTCAATGTGAAATTTTTGATATGAAAAGACACGACCATAAACGCAAATAACGCGCTATGTTGAAGGAGTAGGAGCAAGGAAATATTCGCGTCTTCAGGTCAAATGAGCGCGTCTTTCCGCGTAGAGTGTGCGAAGCCGTTATTAACGAGTTTTTGGTTTTGTTTGAAGGCCAGTAAAGTTTTCAATGATCTATGTACATAAAAGATGGGTTTGGATGACCTTGTTGAATCGCCAAGGTGGTACTACACGTGCTGTCACGGTCACAGATAATTTATAAGGCGACCGCGTTCTGTGTTTTTTCGCTTCACCTCCCTACGTTACCACTCATCTTCCACTTTTCCTCTTTCTGCGTATCTTCTATCTATGAGTAAAATGGCATATGTCTTTAAGCGCGGTCAGTCTTTCCCGTAGTCTTTCGACGATTGCTCACTGAAACAATTTTTCTAGATGGGTGAGAACGTCCTCTAAGCAAGGCGTGAGATTCGATGCTCACTTCCTCTTCTATAGGCGCAAGGAGCGCATCCAATTCGACAAGGTTCGTGTCTTTTATCTTCCCACACGCGTCTGATTTACGTTGGCTATCCAGATTACTTCCCGCATCGACAAATTATGTTACGGGCTAGATTTGAACTACGTGAACCCTGTTGAGTGCGCCATGTCTTTATGTTACTGTGTACTTTTTCTCAAGGTGCTTAATCAGAGTAACACAGAAAGTTGTGCAGGGTGTCTACCAAGGCGTTACAACAGTCGAACTCGATGTCAGTCCTTCTTTCTTTGACATTGAAACCGCCTAATTTGCCTCGCTTTTATCAGAATCTTGCGGCCGAAACTGCAGCTTACCTTACAACGAAACACCCTGACTACGCGATACTTGCCGCCCGGATCGCCGTTTCGAACTTGCACAAAGAAACGAAAAAGAACTTTTCCTCTGTCATCACCGACCTTTACGAATATATCAACCCAAAGACAGGGAAATCAGCTCCGATGATCTCAGAGGAGACATATCGAACTGTCATGGCGCACAAGGACACCCTCGACTCAGCCATAATATATAATCGTGATTTCAGCTATAACTAGTACGCCTTAAAACTATATCGATTCTGTCTGCGCTAACTTTCAAGGCAGTTTTGGATTCAAGACCCTCGAACGATCATACCTTATCCGTCTTAATGGTCGTATTGCTGAGCGACCACAGCACATGATCATGCGAGTTGCAGTCGGGATACACGGAGACGATATCGAGCACGTTATGGAAACATACAACCTCATGTCTGAGCGATATTTCACTCATGCTACTCCAACTCTTTTCAATGCTGGTACCCCTTCACCTCAAATGTCATCGTGCTTCCTCGTCTGCATGAAAGACGACTCCATCGAAGGCATTTACGACACGCTGAAAAACTGCGCTTTAATCAGCAAGTCAGCTGGTGGTATAGGAATAAGTATTCACAACATCCGGGCCACTGGGTATGCTATCGCCTCTTGCATATTCTCCTTTTCACTCATACATGGTTCATCTCTAGTTCTTACATTGCAGGCACCAATGGCTATTCGAATGGTATTGTGCCCATGCTTCGAGCGTACAACGCTACTGCGCGATATGTCGACCAGGGTGGAAACAAGCGTCCCGGTGCTTTTGCCATTTATCTCGAACCTTGGCATGCCGACATCTTTGCGATGATTGACTTGAGAAAGAATCATGGCAAGGAGGAAGTGCGCGCTCGCGATCTATTCTATGCTCTCTGGATTCCAGATCTGTTGTACGTTTCACGTTCTCGACTCTCAACTGTCAGCGAGTTAATCTGTGCCGCAGTATGAAGCGTGTCGAAGCCGGTGGCAACTGGTCTCTGTTCTGTCCCAGTGAAGCTCCAGATCTTCATGAGGTTTACGGAGATGACTTCCAGGCACTCTATGAGCGTTATGAGAGGGAGGGACGAGCTCGCGAATCCATCCCCGCTCAGAAATTGTGGTATCACATTTTGGAAGCTCAAATCGAGACAGGAAATCCATTCATGTTGTACAAGGACGCTTGTAATGGTACGTCATTCGGCGCGTCTGAATTTGCTTTCGTTAACGATTGCACAAAAAGCCAAATCCAACCAAAAGAACCTCGGCGTGATTAAATCGTCTAATCTCTGCACAGAAATTGTCGAATACTCCTCTCCAGACGAAACTGCTGTTTGCAACCTTGCTTCCCTTGCTCTTCCAACCTACATCGTCAAAGATGCCTCAGGCAAATCAATATACGACTTCCAGAAGCTCCACGATGTTGCGAAGACAGTCGCTTTCAATCTCAACCGTGTCATTGACCGTAACTACTATCCCATTCCTGAGGCCCGTCGCTCTAACATGCGTAATCGTCCCATCGGTATCGGCGTTCAGGGTCTCGCTGACGCTTTCATGGCGTTGAAGATGCCTTTTGACTCAGCTGAAGCCAAGGAGCTCAACTGGAAGATTTTCGAGACAATTTACCACGGTGCATGTGAGGCCAGTTGCGAGATGGCGAAGACGGATGGTCCCTATGAAACGTGGATGGGTAGTCCCGCTCAGCAGGGGCAATTGCAGTATGACCTATGGGGCGTTACTCCTACTGATCTATGGGATTGGGAGACATTGAAGGAGAACATTGCTAAGTACGGCATGAGGAATTCGTTGCTCACTGCCCCGATGCCCACTGCCTCTACGAGTCAAATGCTTGGCTTTAATGAATGCTTTGAGCCGTACACGAGGTGAGTAACAGATCGTGTTTAACCCAGGTCTACTTTTACTCATTGGTTCCATAGCAATCTTTACACTCGACGTGTCCTTGCAGGCGAATTCCAAGTCGTCTGTCCTTGGTTGTTACGCGATTTGGTCGATCTTGGTCTTTGGAATGATGATATGAAGAACATGCTCATCGCCCACAACGGCTCCGTCCAACATATTCCCACTATTCCGGACAACATCAAGGCCATTTACAAGACCGTTTGGGAGATTTCGCAGAAGAAGGTTCTTGATCTTGCTGCTGAACGTGGGGCTTTCATTTGCCAAAGTCAGAGCCTGAACGTTCACCTCGCTTCGCCGACGGTGGGTCAGCTGACGAGCATGCACTTTTACGGGTGGAAGAAAGGGTTAAAGACTGGCATGTATTATTTGAGGACCAAACCTGCAGCTCAGGCTATTCAGTTCACAGTTGATGCTGCCGTGTTGAAGGATGCGAAGATGCACCAGGCTAAAGCAGCGGCCGAGAAAAAGGCAAACTTGATCCCTTCAAAACCTGTTGCTGTCGGTTCAGCTGAGCGTACCTTCGTTTCGTCGTCATCTTCTGGCACGTCGACTCCTCTGTCTCTATCCTCACCATCTGTCAGCTCGTCACCAATCACTCCCGCATCTAGTGAAGGCCTGTCATTGGAGGTCTTGTCTCTTGATGAAACACAGAAGAAGGCTGCCGAGGCTAACCCAGAGTTCGCTGCTGCGCTTCTCCGACAGAAGGAACGCGAGTATGAGGAAGCGAAACTTTTATGCTCCATCGAGAACAAGGAAGCCTGCCTCATGTGCTCTGGTTAATTGTGCTCAAGCTTTGGAGATGATTGGTATGGTCGTGTTTGACTCTGTATAGTGTTTCGCTGTGTTACTTTTGCAATTATGTTACCTACTGTTTCCTATCTCTTGTTTTCACTAATGCGTTTCGTTACTGTAATGATATAGACTAAGTGCGTACTAAAAGGCGCAATGTATGTAATTTTCCGATCTGTTCCAATGTGATGTACAATGAACGTCTTCTACATTTCGGCGAAACTGAGTCACGGGATGCTTACATACCGTACCTCCTTGCTCATCTTGCAGACTCTTTATCTTGAGCTTGAACATTGAAGTCCTTCAATTTCTATGTCTGCAGCTTTATGTCTACATCTTCAATACCCCTGACGTCAGGACCTAACTCTGATACCGGCAGCATCAGAGCAATTGACGGAAGCTCTATCCATCGTATCACTTCTGGTCAAGTGGTGATAGATCTTCAGACGGCCGTGAAAGAACTTGTCGAGAATAGTTTGGATGCCGGAGCAACGAGCATTGGTATGTGATTCCTGTTGGCTCTCGCTCTAGCATGTCATTACATGGCACAGACGTTCGTTTCAAGAATTACGGTCTTAAGAGCATTGAAGTACTTGACAATGGAAGTGGAATTTCAGAAAACGACTTTGACAGTATCGGTACATACATGATGTCTGCTTTTGCTCTGAAATGTACTGAACGTAAACATAGGCCGGAAACACCACACCTCAAAGCTATCAGCGTTCCACGACCTAACAACAATCACATCTCTTGGATTTCGTGGAGAAGCCTTGTCATCTCTATGTGCTCTATGCGAAAACGTGACGGTGACTACTGCGACGACGGACAAGGCACCAATGGGTGCTATACTTGAACTTGACCGGCGAGGAGAAGTTAAATCGAAAGCGAAGGGTGTAAGACAGGTGTGTAAACTGCAATGTCAAGGAATACTTGAACTAACTATCGTTCCGAAATCAGCGTGGAACGACCATTCTGTTGACATCTCTGTTTTCACCTCTCCCCGTTCGACGAAAAGAGCTTGAACGAAATATCAAGCGTGAATTCGGCAAAGCCCTTGCTCTCCTCAATGCTTATACACTAGGACCTTGCTGCGGGTTAGGTTCAGGAAAGGCTGTTCGGTTTTCCATCACGAACCAACCAGACAAAGGGTATGTAGGTCTAACATTGACAGACCTTTACATGGTCGTTGAACTGACAAACACCACAGCGCTAAAATAACGCACATATCCCTCCCCCTGCCTTCTCCCGCGGGTTCCAGTCTTTCACTTCAAACGGTTCGTGCAGGTACAACAGCGTTATGGGGTCCCAAGGCTTTGAATGGAGTAATTGACCTGGACTTAGAGTTCGAAGTCCCGAAGTTAGTGCCTCTTCCTTTTCGGTTGAGTTCTATGCACTGAGTACCTCTGATGGTAGGATCGTGGCAAGAAAGGGCAAAGGCAAACACAGAGTGGAGGAAGACGTTGACCTGGTAGAGGACACTTTCACAATTCATGTTAAGGGTCTCATATCTTCTCCTACCCCTATACCTGGCTCAGGATCAACGCCCAGTTCTGGAAGCAGTGCTAGAAGTGCAACTGATCGACAGTTTTTTTATGTCAATGGCCGTCCTTGCTCGTTGAACAAGGTAGATTTCTCATCAATCCGCTATACGCATGAAAGAACTGAAGTCAACTCAAGATCCAAAAAGCGATCAATGACATCTACCGCACTTTCATTCCTTCAAATGCTACATCAAACCAGTTTCCTTTCATTGTAGCCGACTTCACCATACCAGGAGATGCAGTAGATGTAAATGTAACTCCGGATAAGAGGACAGTACTAGTTCATGCAGAAATGGAGCTATGCGACCGCATCAAGGTAAGAACAAGTCCATTATCGCGAAGCTTCGATGCTCAAAGATATCTGTTAAGGATGCACTAGAAAAGTTGTTCTCTCCTTCTCGATCAACTTACGGCGTCAATGGCGCGCAATTATTAACAAATGCCCACTCGTCACCTAGTCAATGTATCTTACCCTTTACAAGCACCGTTAGCGTGCGACCTCCGCCTGGTATCACCCAAGTTTCAAAAGAGCCGGATGTAGACGAACATCAAGATGATGGAACGTTGGAGCGACAACGGAATATAACACCACTTTTTGGTTCGGAAGACTCGCTGTCTTACGACAAAATTGCCTCTGGATCATCAAACGCTTGTCGGGGAGAGGACCTTCAGACATCTCCAATCGATACCCGCTCTGATAGGGCAGAATCGTCATTAGATAGCGAACGCCCCCAAATTCCCATCGTTCCAGATACATCGTACCAGCGTAGTTCAAACACCACCTTGCCGCTTAAACCACCTGCAACTTTACACAGTTCGAATCAAAACACCGAACCCCGCGTCGTGGTTTTGAACACGGCCAGGGCTTCCTGGAATCGACCAAGCAATTCGCCCAGTGAGCTCGTAGACCCGAGATGTGCCGACATCCAAGCCGAAACTGCCTTTTCAGAACCCGAGGAAGATTCAGAGCATGGAATGGAGCCTCCTCGAAAGAAGCGAAAGTCAATGGTCATTCATCAAGAAAATACAGATGCAAATGTTGACGGCCAGGATGTCGGTGGGAAAGATGATCAGCGAAAGCAGGAGCAGAGAGCTTTTCCGCGGGGGCACGGTTCCAATGCAAAGATCGAGAGAATGATACCGACCTCACAGACCCAGACCAAACTCCCTGACATCTTCATGGGAAAAACCAGCAGGCAGGAAATGCGGTCTCAACTTGCTGGGTTTGCTAGGAGTGGTAGTCAAGTCGTGCATAAGTCGTCGGATACAGAAGGTAATGAGGAAAATGAGAAAGAAGCAGAGGCAGAAAAGGAGAAAGATTGCATGTCGATACCGGGAGACAAAAATCAAACTGAAATTTTTGATAGGACTACTCAAGCACTCTTTTTACCAGATGAAGACGATGATGGCAGTTCCATGGTCGTAGACACAAGCGATGACTTGTTCGCTCCCAACGGGATCAGCCGTAATATTTCTACATCATCCAGTGTCTCAATATCAACTCGTATCACCACTCCTCCCGCGTCTAGTTCTATTCTAGATAGCAACATTTCCGTCTCTGATAAAACATCTGAATTGGACGACCTGATCTTAGATAAGGACGATGATAAACCTCCACTTCTTTCTTCCGAGAACTCAAATCTCCATCAGACTCAAAACGAACCCATTCATCGTCCAGAGGTCATTCGTACTGAAGCTTCGCGATCTTCCGCTGGTGACATCAGGCTACGTTTCGATGTTTTCAAAGTCACGGAGCGTTGGACAACATTGCACGCCAATTTGCGTGAAGCAAAAGTGAGGCGGGAACTCGGTGCGCAGGAGGATCGAGTAGCTTCATCCTCATTAGCCGAGGATGCAGGAGTATCCGCTGTAGATGCAAAGACGTCTGAAGCCGCGCTTTCTCGAGTCATCAGCAAGAAAGACTTCAAAGAAATGGAGGTACTAGGTCAATTCAATCTTGGTTTCATTATTGTCCGAAGGCGGAAGAAACGTGCCATAGAGGAAGAGATTGAAGTTGAGCATACGACAGGAACGCTGGATGATCTATTCATTGTAGATCAGCACGCAGCAGACGAGAAATACAATTTTGAAACGCTGCAACAAACCACCAACATCAAAAGCCAAAGACTGTTACAGTATGTATCCCTTATATGATCGATAGGATTATTATACTAAAAAAATTCAGAGCTCGGCCCCTAGAACTCACTGCTTCTGATGAACTCGTCGCGTTGGAAAACTTGGATGTCCTGAAGCTGAATGGGTTCGAGTTAGAAGTAGGCGGTGATGCTCAGGAGGATGACCAGGATATCGAAATGGTAGATGACGACCATCACAACCAGACGCATCGAAAACTCAGACTTATCGCCCAACCTGTCAGCAAAAGTACAGTATTCGATATGCGTGGTCAGTCAAGTCGAACTGTTATTCTTCCAGGGGCAATTGCTGATACAACGATCGCTTGTAGATTTAGAGGAACTCATTCAACTGCTGCATGACAGTTCAACGGGACAAACAATCAGATGCTCCAAAGCACGGGCAATGTTTGCTATGCGAGCGTGTCGCAAGAGCGTTATGATTGGTATGCCATTGACCCAAAGTCAAATGAGTACAGTAAGTCTGTTGAACTGCCCGTTCATGTATCAGGGCTGACTTCATTCCTGTTTTCCATAGGTCCTCACACACATGGGGACAATGGATCAACCGTGGAATTGTCCTCACGGGCGGCCGACAATGCGCCATCTGTTTGACATGGCGAATCTTCAGCCCTCCACACAGAATAATCATGTTTCAAGGAAAATCGATTGGGCCACGTTTGAGTGAAAGTCCTGCATCTATCTATATACTGACTATACCTATATACAACCGATCTACCACTAGCTAAGTAGTCGTCAACTACTTATCTTATTTTGAATCACGTTACGTCCGTTACGATAACCTGGTCAAAGCTAATATTATTGACCCAGATTAGGCAATTACACCTATCGCAACGATAGTTTTCCACCAAACCTCCTTCTAGCAACAACATCCATCTGCTCCTTCACTCCGCGAAAAGCACTCCACCAAGCTTGGCCAACCCTCGCCCTTTTTTCCTCTTCAAGATCTTCCTCCCCACCATCATACCCAAACCCATACTCATACCTCCCCCACCATCGCTTCAACAAAACCAACCACCACTTCATCACCGCCACAGCCCTCAGCATGCCTTCATCACCTGCCTGTGCCCTATCCACACTCTTCACCAACCACTTTGCAAAAAACGCAATATCCTGCTTATTCGGAGGGTACAACTTGAACCTCAAAACCCATTGTTCGATGACCCTCTGCACATCGTCCGTGTCGACAAAATATAACTTCTCACCTGCGGTAGAACCTGCTTGTTTAAGTGTCGGAGGTTGGATGAATCGAGCTTTAGGAGGAGGGAGATACGTGACTTCTCCGGGATCAGGCTCTACAGGACGTAATTCAACATGTTCATCGTCGGCTTTCTGAGGAATGTATCCCAAAGTCTTGAGCATACGCGCTGCAGTGATTTGCTCACGCTGGACATTCTTTGGCAAAGCAGCGAATACCTCAGGATCAATGCCGAGTTTTAACAACTCGCTCGGTGGTACTTTCCATGATGCGAGCCCGGGGAGTTTCGTATATCGGTTGTATCTTGATTTACGCGGAGAGAGAGATGACGTGCGGCGGGGATCAAGTTGGGCAGTTATCCGTCGTACGTCTGGACCAGCAGACGCTTTACGTGGGAATAGAGGTATCGCTGGGGGTTTATCCCGAATTGCAGCGCCTAAAGGACGATAGGACACGAGTTGGCCTGGTTGATTAGGAGCAGGAGCAGGAGCAGATACTGCAGCCACGAACGGCGACACAGATCGGCGCTTGTATTCATTCACCAGTTCTTGCTTGATCTCTGGGGGTAAAGTATCGAAAATGGACTGGTCGACTTGAGAAAATGATGGAAGATCATTCGCATCATCTTTCCGTGGGACCTCGTGAGTAACGATAAACGTGGATGTCGATGTATCTGCACCAGCACGTACTCCACCGACGGATTTCAACATCGAACTAGAGCTAAGGCCTGATTTATCTCCTCCACCTCCGCCTACATTTTTCTTAAACGGTAACATATTCTGTCCTTGTTCATCTGAATTCTGATAACTCTTGGGCTTCGTATTGGCGCCATCAGAAATTGGTTCGAGTTTCTGAATCTGGACACCCAATCCTCTCAAGTCCTTGGGATCAAAATCCAGTGATTCCAACAACCTCCACGCATGTTCTGCAATGCATTTCGTCTCGTTCGTCGCTATCAATTGTCCTCTAGGCCCAGAGAAGGTCGTTTGTTTACTGAAGACGTTGCATACACCGTGTCCTAAAAACTATATAGACGGTTTTTAGTGCATCAGCGAGCATGCATGATTCAGACCAACAATGATCTGCTTACCTTTGGTGGCTCCACGGGTGCACTCGGGTCGCGTTTCATAACCTTGAGCGTTATTGAACGTCCGCAACGTTGAATAGCATCTAAGCGACTAGCGACTTCCTTCGCCATTTGTTCCAAGAAGATTTTGACCTCGTCATTTCTCTGAAATCGGATACCGTACTAGGAATTGAAACAGGTTGAACAATTCATCACTACTGAAGAATCGACAAGAAACACGCACATTGATATCACAGCTCACCGATTTCCTCTCTTTATGATTCTCTAGCCTCCTCTCATCCACTCCCCTTATCAAATTGAACAACGTCTCTCCTGTCGTCTTACCCAGCACAGCGCTCAATGTCGCTTTATTCTTTCCTTCCAAGTCACCCAAGGTCGACGTGCCCCACTGATCCAAAGCTTTTTGCTTCGCGACTCTCCCAAATCCATGTAAGTCCGCGATGTCCAGAGGTGCGATGAACTCATAAACTTCACCTGGGACAAGATGGTAGGATTTTGCAGGCTTCGCACGACGGGTTGCAAGACGGGCGAGGGTGATATTGTGAGATATACCGACGCTGACTACGGGAACAAGGATCAAAAGGAGCAGGTGAGAAAATTTTAAGAATCAGGAAAAGAAGAAAGAAGTATTTGTACTTACTTTCGCATCCGGTAGATTCCTTCACTTGCCTACGAATCTCTTCAGCGAACGCTTTCGCTGGGTCATACTTCAGCAATAATTCATGTGAATCCTCAGAACTACTTGATCTTCCTCGAAAACGATTGACAGCTTGAGTAACATCAATGAGAGCTTCGTCTACTGATACAGCTTGAAGATCGTCTGCGTGCATCATGAGCACAGTGTAAAATTTGAGTGAGAATTGCTTATACCTGAAGATGGATCGTCAGTAAATCCTGCGTTCTAACGAGCGAGAAGAGGTACTAACAGTTCAAATTCATATGGGATTGTGAGTATTTCCGGACAGAACTTCTTTGCTTGTTGTAAGCTACAAGTATCGCGGTGAACGTTTCAGTGTAAACCAAGCTCGAATATATGTACTAGCATGAAGACTCACCTCATCCCATTCTTAACACCAAACTTCCTCGCCTCATAGCTAGCACTGGCAATCTCACTCGTGCTTGCATCTCCTCCTTGTTTGCCTTGCGAATGACAAACGACCACCGGTTTTCCTTTCAACTCTGGGCGCTTCGTCAGTCCTGCAGCGACGAAGAAACAGTCGAAATCGCAGTGCATGATGACACGCTGTTCCTCAAGAGGATCTAAGGCTCTACCCTTTCCTTTGATATCGGTGCTGAGTCGGGATTCAGATGTATGAAATGTTTTTGCTTTGTTTTTGGTGGGAGATCGTAAAACTAAACCGGCTCCACGCATGCTGAGTCCTTCGCCCATAGTCGCAGCCTGGTTCGTGTCCTCTTGACTGTTCTCTACCTCCGCTCTCTCCTGCGCCTCGCGCAAAAGCTCCTTCAACTCCGCTTTCCAAGCCGAAAGGTGATGCAGACGAGAGTTCTTATAATATCCATCTATGAAATCAGGAGCGATGGATGTATGCGCCGCACGCCAATCCGGATTGTGCATCGCGCGTTGCACAATGGGGTTGGATTCGTGAGCTGCATAGGAAGGAGTGCCGTAGCTGTGTTGTTCTATAGGTTTGGTAGATGTCGAGGCCGATATAGTAGTGGATGACTGGGAAATGTTTGCTTCAGATGGCGTTGGAACAGCAGAAGGGAATGAACGCTGAGAAGAACGAGTGCCCTGGGTAGCCTCAGAGCGATTAATTGGTTTCCAGATATAGTCTCTCCACGGAAGAAGCAAACTGCGGTTGGCACTGTCAACAAGCCATTCTGGTCGAACGACCTTCATATGTTTCCATTCAGTAATCTTCGCTGGTGTAAGCGCATTGGTGACTATATGTGTGACGATAGTTTTTTTGTCCAGATAGGGTTGAAAGACTCCTCCATGGCGGACAATTAATTGTCTGAGGTCCTGAATAGATGGATTTGTATATCCGTTTATCTATTGAGCGATACATTAATAGGCTTTCGTACCCGAGCTTCTGACAACACTCACATAAACCGATATTCCATGAAATATCCCTCCTTTTCCCGCTATGTCCTTGTTTTGTATCTGTAACTTTGCTCTCTTCCGTTTCATGTACTGGCCAAAGTCTCCAAAACGTGCGGCCCCATATATCTCTTCGCCTTGAGGATTCCTTTCCTCTAGCTTGCGCTTCAAAGGCACCTTCAAAGCCAGTTGATTGGGCGGTGGTGGAGAAAACTCTCTCAGTTCATCGACATCATCTACTTCTTCTTCTTCGGCATCCTTGGGTTCGGTAAAGCCGATATCACCAGGAAAGGCAGTTTTAGCAAGCGCGTCAAGGAAATCCGAGTCTTGGGAGCTGAAGTAGTCTGTAGGATTGCTCCCAGAAGGTGCCGCAGGAAGTGCCATAGCGCTGCGAATTGAGAGATGATCGCGGATATGTGACATATCTCAGTTAACACGTGCTCTAGTCCCCACGGCTTTGACGATAAGATAGTCTAGCTAGATCATCGTGTAATATATGATTATAGTATGTATATGTGTGAGCATGGGATATATATTCAAGGGGTTTTGGCTGGGGCTTGGCCCCGCGTGGGTGAACGAGAAATGGAGTGGATATCTATTTTCTTGCAAGCGGCGGTGAGAGCTGGCAGCAAGGTGAATAAGCACCTGATAGTGCTATCTCGCCTCTCCCACGCCTGCTATCTTATCCTCTGATAAGCCACCTAAAGGTGACTCTATGCTGACTCGTGAGGAGAGAGAGAGAGAGGAGAATGCGCGAGAAGGGGAATTGAGATGTATTGGGGACAAACAAACTATGTTTGGTCGCCTGATGCTCTCTCGCATGGACCCGATGAAGGGGGCCAAAGCTCAAGCCGGCACTAGACAAAGTACATACTACATGGATGAGAGTGTAGACTACAAGAATGGACACAGGAAGAGACAAGAAAGAAGTGGGAGAGTGGTAAGGGTGGGGCGAGAGAAACCTCAGAAGAGGCTATTGAAATGTACGTGAGATATGATGAAAAAGAGATGAATGAAGCAAAACCGCAACGCTACAGGTGTTGTACGTGTCGAGAATGCGAGGTCAAAGAGTCGTAGCGGTTGTGGGCAAAAATCTGCATGACGCGTACAAACATGTGGTACTCGTCTCATAGACCTCGGTCAAACTTCTTTTGACCGATCCATCTATGCTGACTCGTGAGGAGAGAGAGAGAGAGAGGAGAATGCGCGAGAAGGGGAATTGAGATGTATTGGGGACAAACAAACTATGTTTGGTCGCCTGATGCTCTCTCGCATGGACCCGATGAAGGGGGCCAAAGCTCAAGCCACCACAGATGCGAAAGGAAGGTCCAGAGGACCGGGAGGTTGAGCAGGAGCAGAGGCCCCATGAAGACGAGCTGAGAGATGAAGCATGCGGTCCACTGCCACATCAAGGTAAAGCTTGTAAGCATCACTACGCCAACGTCCCAAAAGTTGAATCTCATAATCGAAATAACCCGCTGCCGCCGCAGACAAAGCAGCACCCCTCCAAAAGCTATGACCTGAGAACCGAGAAGCATCAAGATTGACTGCTGCAATGTGCTGCTTCAAGATGGAGATAAAGGAGGAACAACAAAGCGGAAAACCATCAGCACCTGCAAAAAGCGGTGCCTTATCAGGGAGTGGATGGATTTCGAACAGACGTTTGAGGGTAGAAACCGGACAAGTGGGAAGATGAGGAACTGCGGCAATTATGAGTGTGAGGCCGCGACAAAAAGGATCAGTCTTAGACGAAGGGAGAGTTATGCGAATATAAGTGGGGCAGTCAAATGAGGGAAGGAATTGAATTGAGTCCCGAGTCAGATGAACAGCAGGGTCGAAGGACTCATGCTCACCTAGCGTGAATTCCCCGGTACGAAACAGGGCTGACCATGCGAGCTTCGCTGCTGCATCAAAAATGGCATTTATACTGGAGCCACAGTCACCAGAAATTGCAGGAGCTGTGATGGCCCGTAAAATGTCGAGGGTAATTGGGAGCTTAGGGTTTCGCCCCTTCTCACCATAGTACCGCTTGATGCCACGGATGATGCGCTGGAGGGTAATAGACTCACATGCATCAAAGGGAAGATCCGCGTCCACGTGCATAGAGCGAACGCTTGACAGATAAGCCTTGATAGTTTTGGGCTGAAGAGCCCGCATCCCAAGAGAAGCTACCCACTCTTTCAGCACTGACAATGAGGCTGGAAGGAACTGGCCAGGGGATTCAAGGAGCTCAG
Source organism: Lentinula boryana (assembly GCA_027886635.1). Lineage (NCBI taxonomy): Eukaryota > Fungi > Basidiomycota > Agaricomycetes > Agaricales > Omphalotaceae > Lentinula > Lentinula boryana. Next base: position 7,344 of record MU790758.1, on the reverse strand, counting down.
GGTGCAAACGTGCAAATTCAATGAATGACTTTTGTCCCGTTGAGTAAGTTTTTCGAGTGCTGGATGCGAGGCCATGCCAGAGGAAGAATGCGACCTGAGGAGAGTCATCAGGATGTGTTTCGTACCAATGAGATGGGATTTTGGAGAGCACAGCTTGGGATTGAGGTGGGGGGCGAGCTGGAACAGCTGTTTGTACTGAAAACGAGAAGCTGCGTCAGCAAGTGCATTATTTGATGATGAAACCCAAACACAAGAAAAAGAAAAACCAAGATATGTTGCTAATAAAGTGACAAGCTGGACCAGAGGCATGGAATGATGAGAGTGGCATGTCCCTGAAGACAGCCATTCAACAACGACTTGATTATCACAGTGAAAAACAATGTGATGAGCAGACCATTCATCCCCCCAGCGCAAGATGGACTGAACGATCGTGTAAAGCTCCTTGAACTGAATGTCATGGCTGCGAAAACGACGAGCACAACAGGATGAAAACCACTGGTGTCCGAAAATACCCGAAAGACCCTTACAGCCACTCGCATCAGTGTACAAATCAAATGAGGGCTGAGAGGGCTGCAGGAGATAAACACCATTCCACCCTTTGCTGAAGGTAGCCCACCATGCAATATCGGATTTGACGCCAGATGGAATATAACGCTTGGTGAAAGGACTAGAAAACTTCGATTGGAAATCAAATATATGGCGAAGGAATGAGCGTGAATGAGGGATAACCTGACAGCAGAACTGGAGAAAACCTGAAAGCTCCTGAACTTCAGTAAGGGAGGTATACTTTTTAGCTTCCCAATCAGAAAGGAGAGCTAATAGATAAGACAACTTATCATCTGGCAGCCGAGCTTCCATGTGAATCGAATCAAGGATAAGACCGAGGAATTCTATAACGTGAGTGGGCCAGACTGTCTTGGATAGCTGGAAATTCAAACCAAGCTGCTGGCCAAGACCCATAATCCATTCAATAGCAGCATAGCTGGATAGGGCCGGAGTACCTGGGGAAAATATAAGAAAGAAATCATCCAGATAATGATGGAGTGCAGCAGGAATATAATGCTGAATAATCCAATGAAGAGCCTCGGCGAAAAGGTTAAAGATGTATGGGGCATTATGCAACCCAAAAGTAAGAACGAGAAGGTGATAGAACCCATCATCCCAAAGTAAGCCCAAAAGCTTATAGTCCTGTACCCAAACAGGAATGTGTTGGAAGGCATCCTTAAGGTCAAGCTTTGCCATGAGAGACCAAGGCCCAGATTTCCGAAGGTCTTCGATAGCCTTTTCAAACCGATTGTACTGAATAGCTGCTTCAGAGTCGGCGATACCATCATTGACAGAGGTGCCAGTTGTAGGCCAAGAAAGGTGGTGAATAATTCAAAGTTTGGCCGTGTTGCGCTTTCGACTAACAACACCAATAGGAGAGGCTTGAAAATTAGTAAATGGCGGGTTTGGGAAAGGCCCAGCCAGATGGCGATTTTTTACCATATCATCAATAGTAGAGGTGGTAAAGGTAGAGTGCAGGTGCGCCAATTTAAGGTTGCGACATGTTTGAGGCCAATCCGATCCCACATATCCAATATCAGCACCAAATTTTATTATTTGCAGCAAGGATGATATAAAGGTACAATCGGGGTAATCAGAAAGATAGAAATCCCAGGCTGAGGCATTAAGGGAAGATGGGACAGGCTGTAAGTGATTTGTGGAGGAAAGAGGAGCATTACAACGGGGTTCTGTGTTTGGATGAAGTGGTGGAAGAGACAGTGCAGGAAATAAAGAAGAGTGTGGTAGTTGAGAAGGAAGATGAACCGATGCTGAAGAAGTCAAAGACGGAGAAGCTGGAGAGAGCCGCTGGCTAGAGCAAGCAGCAAAATAGCGTAATGAGCGGTGCCAACGCCGACTCGCTCTGCCGAAGTGTCAATTGTCCTTCTTCACACAATCTTTCCCAACATGCTCCTTCGAATGGCATTTTGAACATTGATGCAACCGTTTGCATGGCGATGCAGTACAGTTGCCAGAGTTCCAAGCAAAGCAGACCTGTTGCTCAATCGGCAGCTTCCTAGGTTTCAACGCTGACTGTGACGAGCCTGAAACCATAGAGCGCTTGACCCAATCCCGACCGAAAAGAAACTTCATCATCAAATCATAGTCATGTCCCCCCCACCCATCATACTTGCCGTTAACCATTTCCCGACGACAATGGGCGTGAAACTCCATGTGATATTGCAAGACCGCATACCATTCGTAGCGAAGGTTGAGATCATTGAGATGATCCATGTAGAGGAGGAAGCCGGTGGAGAGAGCCGTGACGACATCTGCCTTCCCTGTTAGAGTTATGCTGAATACAGCCGAGTGGACCGTCCGATGGATGCGGGGCGGTGCGAGAGTAATGGGACGTTGATACCACTATTAGTAGTATCCTCGTTAGAGTCGCTTGTCCCAGGTAGAAGCAGTCGGATGGAGCGATGGATCCGATCCGAAGCGAAGTGAGTGTAATGTCACAACTGAGTATAGACTGTATAAGTCAACTGAAGTTGATATTTAAACTAAAGTAAAGCTAAGCTACACTACAGCTTAAATACTAGTCTTGTAGCTAACCAGAGTAATAAATAAATAACACATGTATAGTATGCTGACTGATGAGCATATGATTTCGGTAAGAGTAATAATGTCGAATGAAGGAATGTGTGGATGTTAACTACAAATATTGTACTAAAGAATGTGCGATCGCATTCTTCGGATGCGGTGAAGGTTAAACGTATAACAGATCCATCGGACGCAATGGATGCGATTAGTGTATATATGTATAAAGAAATCGACTGTCCTGCATGAATATAACATTCCCACCAGAGAATGCAAAGTGAATAAGGACACGGAAATATAGGTTAAGAGGGACAAGGAGTGCAGAGAGGGAAGGGTAGTCCTTCGATGATGAATTGCAAGAGAGAAATGAAGAGGTGGAGCCACTGTCATCAGCTTTCTCGCGCAGCTTCGAGTCCAGTTTGCGCAAGTCAATGGGACGAAGCTCATGACGTGCGATATCCAGTAGCATGGTCGGCTCCAAAGAGGGAAATGCGTCTAAAAGGGACTTACTTGGTGTAATTGGTGCTGCTGTAAATGGAGGAAAGTTAACCTGAGGCGAGACCAGCACAGGTGGATGAACAGAAGAATTTGAGGTTGGCTGCTGCTGGTGCTGAAAGGCCGTGAGCAGTAAATTATAGAGCTGATCATTGGTGAGCGATGGCAGTGTACCTAGAGTGGCACCAGCTGGGGTGCCACTGCCAGCAGTTGAAGACAAATTATCAGGATCGCTCATAATAAGAGCAGATTGAGTAGGAGAAAGTGGAGTTAAAGGCAAATAAGATGATGTATTCTGAGACGCTGTCGCAGTCGGATGAGGAATGCTCTGAAAACGCGCGAGAATATCCGTAGGAATTGCAGTGGCACTAATGAATTTGCCGTTCCTTCGCCACTGAACGCGCCCAGTCTTTGGGTTAAATATATGAGAGTACTCCTCTATACCTGAACTCGAGGCAATGATGAGAGAAAAAAACCTCAGAAAAGGCTATCGACTTGTACGTGAGCTGTAAGGAAAGCAAGAAAAATGCAAGAGAAACCTCAGAAGAGGCTATCAAAATGTACATGAGATATGATGAAAAAGAGATGAAGGAAGCAAAACCGCAATGCTACAGGTGTTGTACATGTCAAGAATGCGAGGTCAAAGAGTCGTAGCGGTTGTGGGCAAAAATCTGCACGACGTGTACAAACACGTGGTACTCATCTCATAGACCCTCGGTCAAACTTCTTTTGACCGATCCATTATCCCGGAGTCAGCAGCTCCACGTATATACTTGTACCTAGCTCGTACCTATGTACGCTGGTCTACCCCATATGCTCTGCTGAGTGCTCTGAGCCATAGCAGCTATAATTGCCGATAGGCTTGGCTCAGGGATTTTAAACGTTCTCGCTCCGGATTAGATATTTCTAACTGATTATATATCCTCTTCCAGGTTCCTCTTGCGTTGCCTTGAACATACTTTTATAGAATCTCATCTCATGTGTACTATGGTATTTTTTAATGCTGTAGACTCGCTCACATATTTAATCATTGTTGTTCTGTCATTGCTCCAGGCTCCAGCTCTATAGGACAAAATTAAACTCTATTGTAGATCAGACTCAGGCTACACTTCCAAAACCACGCAGCACAGTGTAGTTGGAAAGTGAGATTCGGAGGTATACAATGAATAGATTTGGATTATGTAGCAGAGATGATGGAGAGACAAGCCATCTGCGAAGTTAGTCTGGTGAAGATTCTCCCTGGTCATTGACTTAAGCTACCTCAGAAAATTAAGCTTAACAGCAGTGAAAATGAAATTATGTTCTAGTTGAAGGTCAAATCAGTATGGCGACATCTATGTACTCATCCTGGGGTCCTTCAGCACAAGAACCATCCAAGAAACCCAAACCATAGTCAACGCGCCCAGAATCTTCGCACCCATCACAACATCCCTATCAGCGATTCCATGGCCAAACCAAAGCTCAAACCCATTCAACCTTCTCCCGCCCTCCCCAAAAACCACCCACTCCCCCCACCTCGGCTTCCTCGCAAACCACCAGAACAACATCGCGGGCCCAGGGAACATTGCAATATTCTTGGTCCTCGAAGTCCCATCCACATAATAATATGATTCTCCACAATCAGGCCAGACAGAACTGGCGATCCGCGATTGGAGCCAGGTGTTATAGGAGTCGGTGACATCTTCCTTGATAGTGAGCGAGTGCACTCCTGTGCGTCGATGACTTTTGAAATTTTGGATTATGGGCGCAGCGAGTTGGATGGCGAGTTGGATTTGGGCTTCCATGTTGAAGAGGAGAGATGCGTGGCCTGTTGCGGCGTTTGCCCCAAAACCAGAAGTAATATCGTATGAATGAGGAGGTTGCGAAGCCTATAGACCAGGCGTACCAATGATATAACTTAAGTTTGGGAACCCAGGAAAGTTTCCACCGAGATACGCCGTTGGTCCCCCATGTTCGTCGAAATATTCCCGAATAGTTGTTCTGTTGAGACCATGTATACGAAGATTTGTGGGTTCCTTAACAGTAGCGATTGATAATCATTAGATCAGTGTGTTAAAGCCGAAGCCAACTTCGAATGCTCACCAACGAATACCCCGTAGCAAAAACAACCGCATCTACCTCTACAATCTTCCCATCCTTTAACCTAATTCCATTTCCCACAAGACTCTCTATTGGCTCAGTCTGTAATTCAACATTGGGTCTTCCAAGAGATTCAAGATATTTTGGGTCAACAATGATTTGTTTAGCTCCGACAGCTAGAGGCGAGTCAGTATGAGTTTGCCAGTGCAAGTCAAAGCAAAATTGGACACTTAACGATAATCAGGAATTAGTTTCCCCCACAAAGACGCCGGTGCGACTGATTTTATATACGACGTCAACCCCTAAGTAGCAGTGTGAAATTCGGCTTCAAGATTGAAATCGACGAATGACAAAAAGAACCAATAGTGATCAAAGTACCGTACGGACCTTCACAGCAACCTCCCTCAGTCTTTTATTTTTCTTCCGGAAAACGAGAAACTCTATATCCGCCTATGAAAGTATGATGAGCATTTTCGAGACTCAGTTCGAATAGACTCTCCATATCGAAGAAGAGGAACTCACCCTCGCAAAAATAGCATTCCTGTACCATCGCATAACCAAAGGAACATGCCGAAAGATCCATTTTGTCAAAGAGGAGTATTGGAATTGATTCTGTAGCAGTACCAGGTCTTTAGCATGAAGCCTGCACATATGCTAGAGACAGCAGGTACCATAGGTACAAGCCACTGTGGACTTCGAATGAAATTGATGACTCTGCAAATGAGATCCAATGAGTCAAAAGTTTTCTAGAGACACCTCGAGCGATCTTCACACACATTGTAGTCGTGTCCAACAACAAAGTAGGAACAATCTTCGCCCTGGAGAAATATCACACAGTTAGCCTTCGGGCACCAAAGATAAGCTGAATTGGGAGCCTTACTTACCCGGAACACCCATTGCCAACCACCGCAACTGTCTTGTTCTTCAAATCCACATCGTGCCTCCATTCCGCTGAATGCCACACATCTCCTTTGAATCTCCCGAAATCTTCAACTGAGATTCCCTTGGGATACTTCGGCGCCATAAATCCTCCAAGTCCATATATCAGAAAACATGCATCAATCACTTCCTCCATGATTTTCCCCATCTTCTCATTCCTCAGCGTGACACGCCATACCTGCCTCTCTTCATTCCATTCCGCCTCATGCACAGAAGTTTGGAACTTCGTATGGCGTTGTAGACCGTGTTTCCTATAAAGAGACTGCAAGTATGCGAGAATTTGAGGCTGAGTAGCAAAATGTGAAGACCAGTCAGGGTTGAGGTCACTGCTGAGAGAATAGAGATGACATGGAATGTCAGATGCGCATCCTGGATATGTGCTTGTACGCCAGGTGCTTCCAATGCTGGTGGTTTTTTCACATATCTGATATTTTGAGAAAATTATTGGATTTGGATGCGTTCATGTCGGACGTAGCTCACTGTGAAATTAGTGAATCCAAGTTGGCGCTTGAGCGCGATGGCGGAAGCTATTCCGCTTATTCCAGCACCGACGATGACAATGTGTGGTTGTGGTTGTTGCTCGCTCATTGGAGATGGCGGTGCAGTGCAGAGGAGTTACGATAACACAGGATGAATTTATCAGAATGCCATGATGTACTATGGTTGTTAGGGATAGGATTTTTTTACCGATATTTTTAATAACTCAATGAAAACTTACCGGATTAAAAATCTGAGTGGACGGATCGATTCGTAGTCTTAAAAAATGGTTAACTCCCAGCTTATAGAGCTCCCCGTGCGCTCTTGGAGGTGTCGGGCGGTGACCGAGCAAAAACTGGGATAGGTGCGCGTCGGGTCACAGCCTCGTCACACAGAAGCCGCTAAATGGCAACTGGCAGGTGCTCGGCAAATCAAGAAATCCATTTATGGTTCCTTTCAGGATAGAATTCGACTGTATTCGCTTCGCACTGCCGATCAACGGCAACGTGCGATTGTCACGTCGAAGAGGACCTCACCTTTGTTCCTTTATTGCAGAGTCAATGAACCTCCGATTGCCATCGGATTCACAGTGGTAGTTCTTTAGTACCTGTGTAATATTACTATGACTTCTATTTATAGTTTGGACAGAGTTTTATACTGTTCCTGGTGTGTTAAATCAAAATCACGCTTGGACCACAGGTACTTTCCATCTACAGTTTGTGTTAGCACACAGAAATCCCTACTTCTAGCAGATAGATTTGAAGAATACTA
>MU790757.1:0-39405 GCA_027886635.1 Lentinula boryana | reverse complement strand
GGCGAAGATGGAAGTGGGTGTTCCACATGAGCGAGAGTTGTCCTTTGGGTTGGCGAAGCCATAGCGGCAAAGGAAGACGTCTGAGGATAAGAATTATTAGTAGCATTTTGGAAAGAAATAGTAGTATGTTGCCAATCAACCAACGGGTTGTAGCGGCGAAGAAAACTGTATCCCAAAACTGCTTTACAAGACAAATCCCAAGGGTGTGACATAAAAGTCCAAGTCAAGAAGTTCCCCAGTAGGAAAGCGAACAGGTAGCGAGGCGATCTTTGTGATCGGCAACGCGGCGAGCGAACCATCAAATAATCGTAAATTGATTGGCGAAATCGGCGTTGTAGGTATATTGTTCTGTTCTACATACGTGCTATCAATAAAATCGTTCGTGGAACCAGAATCAAGCAGAGCGAGAAATTTGAGAAGCAAAATGGTGGTAGTATCAAAAGTATCGGTTGGAACAAATTCAGTAGTGAGAAATAGACGAAGCGAATTGGTATACGAAAGAGCGGATGCATTGCAGATTACTTCCTGAGTGGTGGCACAATCCCGGTCAACACAACTCCAGTCTTGTGCACAGGAACTGAAGTTGCTGGCTATTTTTCCGGCTGCAAAGTCGAGGCGACTGCAGCAGAATCGGTGGTACTAGCCATAGCACGGGTTGCCTCAGAGGCGAGACGTTTGCGACATTCGGCGATACGGTGCCCAGCAAGACCGCAGAAGAGACAAAGGTTATTATCTTTGCGGTGTTGAAGTTCTGCTGGAGTTAGGCGTCCTCTATCGGTCAACTTACCAGTAAGGTTCGGCTTCTTGCCCTTACCCTTCTGATTCCCATTAGACTTCTTGCCTTTGGAGTTATCAGTGGGCGCAGGTTTTGGCGGGTTAGCCGACGGTACTGTCGCTGCCTTACCCGTGGCCTTTCCTGTACCAGTTTGTTGGGTAGCCGTAGTCCCAGCGCGGGCTGACTCGCGACGCTTCTCTTCCTCCCGCTTCCAGTACCGAGCGTCCGAGCGTTGCGCCTCTCGGCGAAGCTCTACGAGCGTCAATGGTTCCGTCGGGAGTCTGGCGAGATTGTCTTTGATCCGCGTAGCTAAACCGCGCTTGAATGCCCACGCGAGCGCGACAGCATCCCAAGATGTCGCATTGGCGAGCGAGTTGAAGCAAATCATATACTTCCTTACGTTGTCCAATCCTTTCATTCTTAGGTTTCCCAGCTTATCCTCCACTTCTCCTTCCATGTCATAGACTCCGAAATTATCCATGAGTTCCTGAACAAGGTACTCAAAACTAGACATCCATGCTGGCGGATTTATCGGGTCAGGGTACAAAAGATCTGGCTCGAACCATTCCTTCGCCGAACCGCAAAGGTAGGAAAGTGCATAGGACACTTTGCGTTCATCGGTAAAGTATCGCGGGCAATCGGCGAAAATGAGGGTGAGGTCGACAAGGAAAGATTGAAGTTTGCGGGGATCTGAACCGTCGAAAGCATCAGGGTCGCGAAGTTTCACCTTGGCAGTTCCACCTTCGCTGACGGCAGGCCTAGCTATAGACATCTGAATGCCGTTTAGAGAAGTGATCAGCGAATGAAGCATTGAAAGAGCGAGGGTTTCTCCCTTGGGTATTGTATTATCGGCAGGTAGGTTAGCAGCGGGTGGATGAGGTGTACCGCCGCCATCGCCGCCACCACCTCCACCACCTCCTCCTCCTCCGCCTCCTCCTCCGCCTCCTCCTCCGCCATCACTGTCAGGGGCGCGTGGAGGTGTCGGTTGAAGCTCTTGATCAGGTGGAAGGTTGGGGACCTCTGGATCTTGGAAATCCTCGTGTACAGATTCTTCACCATCGGGAACTGAGGAATGAGCTTCGGACTCTGATGCGACAGAGAGCGCACGAGTGCGAGGAGCAGTGTCGGGGGGTTGGTACATTTGGCGAAGAGACGCCATCGAAGGCGAGACATGGGGTTCTTCGGGAATGGGTGTGCTACGAACAGCGGTAATATTAGCATCGCTCAAACGAACGGTAGAAAACCCAGCGTTTGTTCGACGCCGATCACGCGTCTCGTAGTTCTGAATACGTGCGAAGCGAGTGCGGTTAAATGGAGATAATGCTTGAGCAGTTGATATGAAGGGATTCGGAGTAGCGACATCGGTTATACCAGGGGCACTGGACTCGACCATCGCAGAGCGCTGACGTCCTACAGGGTGCGACGATCCAGGGCCTGGGTTTGTTTGGGACATAAGGAAAACGAATTAGTGCGAGTTTTGATGGCGAAAGGATACAAGTAGAGTTTCGAAATACTGTTAAGATCGTGCAAGGTACTCTCAAGTACTTGCTTGATCTCCTAATGAATGGGATAGGACTCGGCGAAGCTATTAGCAACACCCTTGCTCCTTTCAGTCCTTGGAATGCTAGCGAAGACAAATACGAGAATAGGCAAGACGACGCAAGACGTGCAACGCGATAGCGATAACTAAAGTCTCGGCGATGTGTAGCACAGTGACGAAGATAGCTAGAAGACTTTGAACTAAGTCTTAGAGTGTGCAGGATAGGAGAAGGACAATCTATGTCGATTTCGAAACTGAGGAAGCAAGTACAGTGGACTACAGTACTTATAGTAGTTATTCTATATAATGGAAAAGACAATAAACCATATGGAACAAGTGTCAGATGATAGATAACGGATACGATGATCCGATGATACGAAGATATGAAGATGCAAAGATGCAAAGGGACATGATACGAAGATACGAAGCAGCGAAGCGGCGAAAGCTTCGGCGAAGGGTTGCGAGATGATAGCGAAGATGCGGGAGTCATACCTGAGCTAGCATGATCGTAACAGGTTCCATCCCAATCACTCCTCTTTCTTTTATTGTCCCTTTACTGTCCATTATCGTCTGCATCCATCCTAGAACCACTCAGCATAGTGAGGATCCATCCTAATAGACGGATCAAGGTTTGCTTCATTCCTATGTGACTTCTGAACCATTCAGTCCTTTTGAGTCCTGGTCCTTCCCATGGTCCTTTGGCCTATACATTGGCTGCTCCGGATGCTATATCAAAACTGTCAGACCACTCATTGGCAACTTCAGCCCTTTCAGTCCCTCCTCGGAAGCACGGCCCTAACAAACTGACTGTACCAACCAAATTCAGTTTTGACATGAGATATCATGTAGCCTGTGATACATAAATTCAATTTTCCCTCAATCCTGATAACACACACCCAGATCAATCAATTTTTGAATTCCCTGGACAAAAGTCACCAGGGAACTTGGAGCTTTGGCCACAGGAGTGGCCCAATACAAAGAGCTGAAGATATTATGTCCTTTCAATGCCACGAAGAAACATTTGGAGGTCAACGCTAATTTACCAGAAAAATTCTCACTTTTTGGGTACACCAACAATTCTGGCAGACCTCAACATATGGGAAAGTCAATATTCCTTGTGTTCTGTAGCTCAGTCTGGAAGGGCAAAGGATTGCTCAACACACTGGCACAAGGCCATAATTTTTGGATCGGAGGCGCAGTGGAATTACTTATGGCTAAGGTACCTCCAGAGGTAGTCGCTGCCACCAGGGGATGGACATCATTGGCATTCCTAATGTACTGGCATTGATTCGAAGAAATAATTCCCGAACATATATCAAAAGCTTATAAACCCAAACAAATTTCTCGATTGAAATCGATCCTGGACGATTGTTGTGTAACAAACAAAATTCCAGATTCTCTCATCGACTCATGTATTAATGGTATCAATGTTGATGACTTCGAATAGTTGAATAGATATATTGATCAGACAATAATAGATATCAGTCGCCTTCACTCTGTTTGGGTTTTTTGCTCGCCGGGACGCGTTTGCGGAGCTCTGTTTGTGATGTCACGTCCACGGGCGGGTACGCGGGGCCAAGCCCCAGCCAAAAACCCTCAGATATATCACTTATCCAGACTGTTACAATCACAATTATATATTACATATGATGATCCAGCTATAGTCTAACTTATCACGTTGGCCAAAGTGAGCGTCCTGCTTCATCACCTGACACCTCCCGACGCTACTGGTACCTAATCGGGTGCTTGAGAGAGTCACGGCCACGGAGCAATTCAACTGTTCTTGTGTCTCTATGTCGGGATCCGATGACTTGGGGCGCTCGTTTTGGCTGGCATATAACTCAATGATAAATCAATCCTCCATCGTTGGTCTTCTCTGTCCTCCTTCCTGAAAATGAAGAAAGTTGACCTGACTTTCATACTATTACTGTTATGCGCAGTAGTATCTTCCGCAGGAGCTGCAGGTAACAGTGTCCCCGTCATTAATTTAGGATACGCGCAATACCAAGGTGCCTTTGACTCGACCAATAATTTGACTAACTATCTGGGCATACGATATGCTGCGCCACCCATTGGTCAGTCGTTCATCCTCGCCTCTTTTCTAGTGATCGACGTGTCTTTCTCCCGCCAGGCGATCTGCGCTGGAAGGCTCCCCAATCACCTGCAATCAACAATAGCGTCATTCAGCAAGTAAACACGCAACCTTCGCCTTGCTTTCAAGCGCCTCCCGGCGCTGCTTCTTCCAATCCTTACAAACTCAGCAAAAGAGCGGGAGCAGATGTAACTGGAGATCCCACGGAAGATTGTCTATTTCTCAAGTATGACTGAGTCAATGAAGCTGCATCGTTCTCTTGCTCAAATTATGTTCCCAAGCGTTTACTTTCCCGGAGATGTCGTTCCTACTGTGCCTTTGCCTACAATAGTATGGATTCATGGTGGAGGGTGAGTTTCAAATGCTACAAGCCGTGTCAATCTCATCTTCCAGTAGTTATCTCGGGGGGAGTGCAGCCATATATACGGGCTCTGACCTCATTCGCGAGTCCAAAAACGGAATCGTACTGGTTATTATACAGTATAGACTAGGTGTCCTTGGTTTGTCACGACGTCTGAGTCTTCGATTCATCTTCATTTTCCAATTTCATGCTATGTATAGGTTTCCTCCCGGGATCCGAAGTCAAGGCAAATGGAGCTCTCAATGCAGGACTGCGTGAGTTCATATGGCCCACTTACCGTTTATTTATCATCTTTTTTTAGTTGATCAGAATTTCGCGCTCCGTTGGGTTCACACTCATGTAAGTCCTTTGTTGGGATCCCGCATTAGGACTCGAGTGCAAGTGTAGAAATTTGTTAGATCTCAAAGTTCGGCGGGGACCCCTCAAAAGTCACCATCTGGGGAGAGTCTGCAGGTATTTGTTGCTTCTTCCCGTTTCCCTGCACTTCATATTCAGTATCAACGGGTCGTTGTAGGGGCAGGATCTGTACTACAACATATTGTAGCACAGGATGGCCAGACGTCTCCACAACTATTTCGTGGGGCTATCACAAGCTCCTCATATTTACCTTCTCAATACATGTATAATGACTCTATCCCGGAGGTCAATTTGATCGTTGTTTATCTTTCATTCTGGACCACTGACTTCTTGTTCAGCGTTTGTACTCCGAGGTCGTTTCCCAGGCAAAGTATGCCCTGTTCTCCTCCCATACTCTAGTATCTGATATCGCTTGGTCCTTGGTAGCTGTTCCTCCAAAGAGGATTCATTGGCGTGTCTTCGGGAGGTCGATGCTACCGATCTCGAAAATATAAATCTAGCCATCAACGAGGCAGGGTTTTACGGACTTGCCGTCTTCGTACCAGTCGTCGATGGAAGCTTCATCACTCAGCGCCCCACGGAATCTCTAAGGCAAGGCAAGGTCAACGGGGTAAGTCTTCATTCCTTGATCTAGGCAGCTTTCTCTGGAAATCTTGGGCTTGTATAGAAAGCGCTTCTTTCAGTCACCAATACAAACGAAGGCGTCATTTTCGTGAACGAGACCAACCCCATGAATGCATCGCTGTACGCCAGCGAAGTCTTCCCAAGGTTTGGACCGCAAGTAGCAAACGTGACTGCTCGGTTGTATGCTCCTTTCGGAAGCCTCTTTGTACAAGACGAACTTATAATGGGCGAATGTAAGAATATCTTCCGCAATTTGCATTGAACGTCAATCCTCAACGGTTGATTGAAAACATTTTAGCCATCTTCATTTGTCCTACATACTACCTTCTCAACGCGTTCCAAGGCAACGCATGGAAGGTATGTTTCTAGCATGATCCCTATCCAGAACCGAAAAAACTGATCCTTCATGCGGTAGGGAGAGTTTGGTGAGAATATTTGAATTTAAATGCGGGGTATACTTACACATACCTTTAGCTATCCCGCCTGCAACGCACGGATCTGATGTGCCATACTATTTTCCAAGGTCAGGAATATTTCACGATGCTATACGATATCAGACGATGATTTCTGAAACTGCTATCGTAGTATTGAGCCCCCGCCTTTCAATAATACAGACTTCCTCGCAGCATTCCAAGGAGCCTTCTTGTCGTTTGCGGTTTCGCAGGATCCTAACGAGAAGATTGCTCAGACTATCACTCCTTATTGGGAACTTTACGCGAGAGGCAACACAGAGATGGTCTTCAACCAAACTGAGTCCAACCAGACCGATATCCACGTTAACACTACATCGAGATATTTACTCGAACGCTGCAAGTGAGTGTGTCCTGATTTGTGATCAATTTGTGCTCATCATGTCGCTCAGATTCTGGGAAGATGTTGGAAAGTTAACGGTTCAATGAAATCCTGTTCTCGATTGGACTTATAGCTACCCTGTTAAACCACAAGCTTCTACAATGTTCTTTCTGATATTTTCGATGCCAAACGGCGGATTCATCTTCAAAGTAGTAACCAATGGTGAAAGACACATCAGCTTTGCTAACTCAACTGAAGAGACTCCGATGTGACCAGTCTCTGATCCTTCCAAAGCATTCCGAACCGCATTATGCACTTCCTTTTTCAAACGATCAATGACGAGCCGAGCTTCGCTCGTGCTCGCAGGGAGATGGTCTGCTTTGGTTATCACTGGCTGAATCTGAGTGATGCGAGGCAAGCGTGGGTTGCCACTTTCCAAGGATGAGGCCCAGCTAGTTGACAGTGCTTCGAAAAGAGTGCGAGAAAGATGTGCGAGCATTTGCTGGTCTCTATCATTAATCGGATGCCTGGCGTTGAAGGTGATGTATACGCGTCGTAGCCTACGCACATTTGAGTTTGGTTTCAAGCATAATAAATGATTTTCCTGGCGTACTCTTTCCTCTTTTGCACATAAGAATCAAACAATAAGCCCCATTCCGGACGTCCTCTGTCGCCATATCCGGGGGAATCAACTAGGATGAGTTTGCCTGGAGCGTCACCGACGCGAAAAAAATCTAGACGTCGTGTTTTGCCCTATGATCAATTGTTATGACTGTTCAGCATCGCGGACCAAGCACATACCGCTTTTGAGCTTGTTTTAATCAAGTCTTTACGCCCTAGGACGGCGTTAAACAATGAAGATTTCCCCGAATTGGCGCGACCTTGAATAATAATCAATCGACGAGACTTATGCAAGGTAGAGATTTTTGTGCACCCGTGATGATGACCTGAAAGTAGTCCTTCGTTGTTCATTTATAATGCATGAACTGTGACTAAGAAACACATTTACCTCTGGAAGTCCTTTCAACCAAGGAAAAACGTCGCCTTGAGTCTGATCATCTGCTGCTTTGAGCTGTGCAGCATTGAACGAATGTACTTGCTCTGCAGACCGCACGTTTCTGAATATATCAAGAGTGGTGGAGGATGAATGTCTTTTGGTGGTAATATTAAACAAAGTATGAGTTAAGTACATGGTGGTACGGAAGAGAAGACTTCATTTCGGCTTTTACGGCCGACAGTTGTGTTCATGAATATAGTTTCGGAACGATGATAAAGCTTCTGTTCGACAACCTCGACTTTGGCAGATCTCCGAGATTGACAAATTATAAATAACGGAAGAAAGCAAGTCAGGGGTCCGTGCGCGACCGTACATTTTCGGAATATTGCCATTGGAGCTCCTTGTGTTTTTCCATCTCAGCTCTTCCTTGTACCATATCATTTCTTATATTTCAACGACCAACGTCCAAGGAGGCCTTGACTTACCTACTTCGACAACGTTCTCTTCCAAGGTGGATTCTTTCCTTTTCGCAGGCATATAAGCAAGTCACGGAGCTCCATCTGGAAATGCGACTGGTGTAAATTAGAATGTGAGCCCTTTTTGTGTTCAAGCTTTCAAGACTCATCTACTGAAGATGATCTAGAAATTAAGACCGCACACCACAAGTCGAACAGAGTATCATGGCTACTCCCGGAATTCTTGGCGTATGGTCTTTCTAGCTTGTTTCGAGTCAATGATAATGACACAAGTATAATATGTAGCTCAACGCGCTGGACGCTCGGCACCAGCATTTATTAGCACTCGATTCATACAAGAACTTCACCAGCCTTCCTTGTGGACTTCCTGCAGAGCTCTGGAGTATCATTCTAGACCACCTGTACGACAATAAGAGATCCCTTCTTTCGTGTCTTCTCGCATGCCGCGCCTGGGGTGATTTTTGTCGGTATCACCTCTACGAGTTATTCACCTGGAGCACTGTCAACAAATTCGACGAAGACGGATGCTCTACATTTCATCCTTATCCTCATTATGCTCGTCGTTTAGCTATCAGTGGTAGCCTCCTCGACGACGATGTTGCTGAAGATTCGAATATCGAGTGGTTATTGCCATTGGCTCAACACCTGGATCAATTTGTGTCAGTCACTCATTTAGAGGTTGATTCGATGGACTGGGATGATATTTTCGGAACGCATGCTTGGGACAAGTTCACCTCTGCAAAGGGTTTTCTCTCTCAAATCACATGTTTGGACTTTTGCAATATTCCATTGCACCCATTCCAAAACATCCTCGAAAGCATTTGTCTGTTCCCTTCTTTGCAGAAACTTGATTATTTACCGTCCCATGTTGATTTTGGCGAAGAAATTTTCGATCTGCAGTCATATACACCTCCAAGTTCGTGGCATGCATTTTCCACAGAGCATAGTCCGCTTCAATTACCCACCCTTGGTTTCTGGACTTGGTTTTCAGCTATAGAATTCACATCGCTTCAAACGATCCGCTTGGATAGCGTTCCTACGTCGGATCTTCCGACATTGTCCAGCTACCTCCGTCTCCTCGGTGGGGTCTTGAAAAACTTTCGCATTCGATTCATAACACCGCATGATGTTTGTAAGAAGCTAGCATTTTGCTTCGAAGATGGAAGTTTTTACTGAGCAACATACGTATCGATTAGATGAATTCGTTGAATCAAATGCGCTAGCCAACAGCACTGGTCTTCAACGGCTAGAATTGGTTGGTTTCATTCGTCAGCATCCTGACGACCAATTTTGGGCCGGAGAAGAGTCATTCAACCTCCTCACCATGCTGCCTGGGACCTCACTCTCTGGACTCGACATTCTCTTGGATGGAACACCTCATCGAAACTCAGATTCCGTCCTTTCCCAGTTGGCTGCCATAGATGAGATTCTCGCCACTTCGGAAAAGTTCTCTGCACTAAATAATGTACATCTGCACCTGGGTCGTTGCAACAAGGGCAATCAAGAAATAAGTAAAGCATTTCCTTCTTGCCAGAAGAAGGGGTTGATCACAGTATCCACCTCAATGCAAGTGAGTGTTACCGATATATTTTTGAAATTTACCGCGCACGAGTTTGACAAGGTATCATTGTAGGATCTGTCTTTGATAGCAAAGGTCATACTCGATGATCAAATGGAATGACCACATTTCCCGTCATTTCGCCAACGATAACGATGGACGCAACAATCGAGCACCTGCGTTTATATACACCGCCCAAGGAATGCAAGGAATACGCATAGCGACGTGTCAGGACCGGGAGTACGAATCTTTGAGATTGGACAATGCCGTCTGAGAGCGGTCGTCAGAATGAAGATATAATGAACAATGATATTCTGACGCACCTCATAATGTGGAACCAGCGAAGTAAGGTCCTGTTCTCCAATTCTCAACTTCTTCACTTGAGAGAGATGGTTAGCATCCTTCATCATGAGTTTGAAGTGTCGAGCCTGAGAACCAGTGTGTTGTTAGACGGGGGAAATAATTGTAGCATTATTGTCACTTACCTCTTGTTCCTCGACCAAAGTCCAAGCATCGCCTTCCCTGCCAGCTCGGGCTGTACGACCTACACGATGCACGTACTTCCTCATGTCAACCGGAGAGTCGTAGCTGATAACATGCGATACATGGCTGATATCTATACCTCGAGAGATGAGGTCTGAACAGACTAAGCTATAAACAAAGTGATCAATACTACTCCAAGACTTTAGAGAAAGAAGCATACATTTGGATTTTCTGAGATTTGAAATTCTCTAGGATCGTTTTCCTGTCAGCGACAGGAAGATCACTTGAATAGGCCCGGGCGACAATGTTAGTCGGGTTGGGCGTCTCGGAAGCACGAGCGTTTTGGAAGAACTCGAACAGACGGACAAGTCGGTTGGTGGATTCGGCGGACTTAGTGAATACCAGGGCGTTGAGGATGTTATGGGCTTGAACGAGATGGAAAAAGACGAGAGGTTTCTCGTACGCTGAACAGATAATCATATGTTCCTAATGAAAGAAACGATTTCATGACACGGTGATTTGCAAGTGCAGGACGGATGATGTAATTACCTTCAGCGTAGCAGGCATAGTAAATTTTTCCGTGGCGACGTCGAGGATTGCGTTCTCTTCTTCCTCATCAGTGCTGGATCCCTGCACGATGAAATATTTTGGGTTTCGTAGCTCCAGTGCTGCGATTTTGCCTGGATCACGAGTTAGGGTGGCGGAGAATAGGAGTTTCTGACATGAATGTTCCTTTCTTTCAGTGATGAATGAGGGGATATCGGGATACGGGAGGAGGTGGAGGAAAGCCGGAGCAAGGGCATCTGGTACAGGTAAATTGAGAGGACCTGGTGTAGAATTGTATGAAGGCAATTTCGGAGTTGAAGACGCCAGATCATTCAATGTGTGTTCGAGAGCATGTTTGGGAGGGCGAGTTGCAGCTAAGACTTGGATGAGCCAATCTTGGAATGACTGAGCTAGAAGGCGGTCCGCCTCATCGACAACCTTGAGAGAATATAAACAAAGGGTATCACTGAATATATCGATTCAACTTGCCAGAAATCGTAGATGTTGTAAGGAAAAATTTGGTGTTTCCTTGAGATGGTCAATCAACCGACCAGGTGTACATATCAGAATGTCGACTTTGCTGGATCCTCCTTTGAGACTGCTCAAAACTCAGTGAACAAGACAGACATAACCCACGGAAAATTTACTGTGTGGAACGGTCAGCTACAAGTTGTGCCTGCTCGTGAGGGAACGAATGTTGGCCTGTGGCTGTCCCGATCTAGACATAGATCAAATATACATAGATATGTGTGTTTTTTAAGCTCTACCTTTAATCCTCGGCCTTTACTGACAGCCTCGAACGTTTCACGAACTTGCACAACCAAATCTCGTGTTGGGAGGACAACGAGGGCGCGTAAACGCGTCACTATACTCGAGGAAAGGATCTAGAACTAGAGTGAGCACAATCAAAAAATGTCGTAGCTGGATTTACCTCTACAATGGGAACGGCATATGCAAGCGTTTTTCCACTCCCAGTGGGTGCTGAAACACAAACATCGCGAGGAGGATTAAAGGGCTGGTACAGGGCCTTGTACATTGGATCAGAAGGAAGTAGGAAGGGCAAAAGAGACGTTTGAACTATCGAATATAATGATCAGCTAAAAAAACCTTCTTTATAAAATGATACATGCCAGCGAAAAGCTCAGTGATACCCAAGTCTATGAGACGTTTCCGCATCTTCTCACTAAGACCTGTCCCTCCGTCCGCATCACCCTCAGGAGGTATAGGCAGTGTTTTGGTTGGAGGAATGATATCAGCATCTACTAGAGCTTTATCTAGGCCTTGAAGAGCAAGTGTAGATTTTGATGGTGCATTAGGGAGGGCGGGAAGTGGAAAGGTAGGAAGGGCAGCCTGCGGAGTAGGTAATCGTTGAATTGAAGGAGCAGGCGGTGTTTGTGCGAGCACTGGTTCGACCGTCTCTCCATCTTCCGGTTGAATAGACAGCTTGCGCCGTTTTTTGGGTCGTTTCTCGCTTTTCTCTACGACTGGTAGTGTCTCCTCTACTACTTCTTCTTCTTCCACAATAGATTCATTATCCTCTGCATCTTCATTTTCTAGTTCTCCGGCTTGAGATTGAGAGAGTGAAGTTTTCTGCTTTTTATTTTTGCTGAGCTTTCGGCGCTCCTTCTTGCGCTTCAGGTACCGTTGTTTTGCCTTGGTTTTGCCCTAGACGACTTGGTGAGAAATTATGATTATTATCCAGCATTTATTCAGGAATGATTTTTTTTACCTTTGGCGCTGCTGCGGCTGCATCCATCATTGTTCGGACTGGAGAACGAAAGCCGCAAATGGAATCGCCCTACTCCTGGGAAAGCCAAGCCGCAGCTCATGATTTATCGTTATCACTTTGTCATCGCTTTTCCAGTGACTGCCATTTAACACTGCCATGAATTAATCCGCTATAAAGTTTGCTTTTGATTTTCGTCGACCTCACAAACGCAACAATGTCTGGAGAAGAAGAAATCGGGACCTTGATAATTGTCGTCCTCAAAGCTCAAAATCTGAACGACAAGCACTTTTTCAAGCAAGATGTGTATGCCCAGCTATCCTTGAATGGCAAGTTATCCATTTTATAGATAAAGTGTATCACTGATGTCCGATGAAGGTACAACCAAGAAAACAAAGATTGATTACAAGGGTGGTCAACATCCTGTATGGGATTCAGAGCTCAGATTTCCTATCATGAAGAACACTGCGAAGAAATATAGAGAACTCGAGGTATCGTGCTATGCCAAAGAGCACAAAGATGACTCTCTCTTGGGAGAAGCCAAGGTGGACATGACACCAACTTTGAAAAGTGGCGAATTCGATGGTATGCATTATACCTACATTATCTATGAGCAATCTGAAGCTCAATCCATGTAGAATGGGTTCCTCTTCAGGTGAATGCCGTCCAGCGAGGTGAAATCTACCTCGAGATCACTTATTACAGCAATGGTCCTGCGCCACCGCAGTCTTCTCTGCTTGTCCCTCCCACTTCAAACTTGACTCGAAGACCATCAAAGATGTCAGCTGCTGACAGATTGTACCGCCCGACGTCATCCGTTAATCTGCATGCATCTGCTCAGCAGCAACAAGGAAAACGGACTCCTCCGAAGGAAGGATCACTTCCGATGCCTGGCAGTTACCCTCCGGCGCCAGTACCCAGCACGATAAAGCCTAGCCCTAACGCAGTCCCCAATAACTTGAAGCCTGGTCCTGCAACGGTACCGAATACACTGAGACCTGGTCCAGTGGCAGCAACAGCGCCCGGTACACATACAACAGGTCCCACTCGACTAAGTCCCAAACAACAACAGCAACAGCCGCTGCCAGCTACATCGTCTGTTTCTGCTCCGCAGCACGCGCCTGCGGCAGTCCCATCTATCTTGAGACCCGGAAATCCTCAATCGGATCCGCATCGCTCCACGCATCGCCAGTCCTCTGCATCTCCTCCTCGTCAGTCACAGCAGGGCTATACAGGCCATGTGCTATATCCTACGTCCAACCCCTACACCTCGTCCGCTCCAGCTCCTTCAGTAAATTACAATCCTAACGGGCCTTTACCTTACACTTCATCAACTCCAGCTCCGTCAACAAACTATAATTCTAACGGAGCTGTACCTCTCTCTCCTTCCACATCTGCCCCATCTGGAAGTGGTCCTATACCCTACGCATCTTCAAACCCTTTACCATCATCGAATGCCAATTATAACCGTAATGGTTCTTTACCCTACCCTTCGAATGCTCCGTCAACTCAGCCATATACTCACCGACAATCTTCCAACCCTTCTATTCTGGATTGGAACTCTAACACCGAATCAACAGGCACCTTATCTTTCCCAGTCCCGAACTTCCCTAGTGCTCCATCTGTTACTGCTGGACCGCCCACCAACGGGTATGGAAATGGCTTTCAGAGTCAGCCGTATCAGTCTGGATCGCCTCCAGTGCACCAGCGAACGGCGTCGTTCTCTCACGTACAACAACCGGCACGCACGTCGAGCGGCGATCTGCCTGATCCGTATCTAATTGCGCGATATCAAACCCCTCTTCCTTTGCCGCCTGAAACGCACGCGTCTACTTCTTCCTCTTCTTCATACACCCACCGTCGTACAGCAAGTGCCGAACCAACCACGTACCGTCCTGCTCCTCCTCTTCCCGCCCATCCTTCTCATACGCCCCGTCCCACATCTCACAATCTTAATATACCTCTAAGCCCTCCCCCTCCAGAGCCATCACGATCTCGCACACCAGTAGACGAAACTCGGCTTCAAGCACTTCGTCAGGCAGAACAAGAGGCTGCGCGGCGAAGGGAACAGGAGGAGAGAGACGCGGAACTGGCAAGGGTGCTTGATCAGGAAGAGGCAGAGCGGGAAGAAAGGGAACGAGTGCAGCAAAAGGAACAACAGCGCCAGCGGGAGTTGGAAAAAGCAAGAGTGCCACCAAAGTCAACTTCCCCTCCGCCATATGTGAAATTGGAAACTGAACGGAAGGCGCAGGAAGACAAGGATGCAGAGCTAGCGAGGCAGTTGGACAGAGAGCTAAATCTTAGTTAAATAATGGACGTTTACTTAAATCTGTGTACCATAAAAACTAACTCATTATGTTATTAGTATTACGTGTCAGGCCTCCGAGTGCTCTCGGTTTTCTCGCTCCAAGCCCCCACACCAGAATCCACATCCATTTTTGGAAATTTGTATACCGAATGGAGTAGAATCCAGCTACGCTGACGTCACTGCCTGCGCAAGGTAAGAAAGTGACATCATGGCAAACGGAGCCAAAAAGAGAATTTCGAAATTTCGACTTCCCCAGCATCTGTGCACAACCTTAGCTCTGCCTCTAGAGTCACATCAGTCCTTATGGCCATCTTCTCCCACCAGCGACACCACTGGGCTTATGTATGGATCCCAATAGGTACTGTGCAGGTTGAACTTACACATCTTGTGGCGCTCACATCATGATAACTTTCTTTTTCGGTAATATTAAGTCGGAGCTTTCATTTGGTTCGGTACGTCCTTGAGAACTCGTCTTAGTTCTGGCTTGTGGTTGAAGCTAATCTGCATGATAAATAGGTACGCTGTTGGCGATGCTTATTACCTGGCTTGCGACAGGCAGGCCACACTATGGTCTGTAAAGGTCATAACTGCGAATACATCGAAAGTTCGATGCTGATGCTTTTGTTATAGTTTCAATGGCGTCTAATCAACATGTACCATTTATCTCTGATATCGCGGCGGACATTCTTAAACCATTGTTCATTACATCCTGCACTATTACTGCAATAAGCTTCATTCTTGATCTCGTCCTTGAACGATACCTCAGGCATTCCGGTCGGTACGTTCTGTTGTCTTCCTAGTCATCTCCGCGTTAGATGATGCTCATTATCATATATACAGGCTGATGCCCAACATGCGTACCAGAGAGCGAGTCTTCAGTTCATTAGCAATCCTAGGCTCAGTAATAGGCGGTGCAGGACTTATTCTGCTATCTATATTCGACACCAGGAGGCATAAAACTCTTCATGATTCTTTCTTGTTGGTGTTCATTGTTGGAGTTGCTCTGAGTGCGATATTTACAGTTATAGAGGTGCGCTTTCTTGACTATGAAACGAAATGTCCACCATTTTCTGGACTTTGTCAACTCTTGAATCTTTTAACCAAATTCCTCAGTTCCGCTGGATTCACAAAGACTTTCATTACGCTCCTCGCTTGAAGAGAAGTTACTGGATGAAATCCATAATAGCTGGTATTCTGATCCTCTTTGCCATTGTATTCGCTGGTACGGAACTCAAAGTCGTGAACGTGGGAGGTGAGGCAATTGTTTCGCCTCGAAGAAACACTATCTAATCCGATACCGTTATCGTAGGTGTATTCGAATGGATCATCGCTATGGGCTTCACCTTCTACCTGCTCACCTTCTACTACGATCTTCGTCAGAGCAAAGGTGTTCACAAAGGAGAACTTAGTGCGGATCGTCTCAATAGCAACAACAGCAGACGCTACGGTATGGGTCAGGTGGCATGAGCCTTCAAAAACTCTACGCCAAAATCTAACGACATTACGATGTTACCACCAAGCATTGCGAATGACTACTGATACTACTACTACTGGACTACACTACATATAATGCAGTCTAACTAATAATCCTGTAAAACATTCTCATTGTATGTACTGACACAAATTTAAATTCAGTACAACTCAAGGGAGCATTCTTGATTGAGCTGCTGGAAACCGGCTTGTTGTCCTCAAGTTCCATATCTCGGAGCTCGGTATACATAATTATATAAACTACTTGATTTAGCTTAACTTCGGCTTATTGTAGCTTGTTTTGGCTTCCGCTGTCCGAGTCAGCCGACCGCACCGTGTACCGAAAGTGCCAATCTAGGCGCCTAGCGACAAGGCTAGCGAATTTCCACCTACAGTAACACTATCCCCTTAATTCTATTCTCGTCCAGATCGTAATCTACCTCAAAAATACATTACCCATGGCTGATTCGGGGACTCTTCACTCTGACTCCAACTCTCGCGGGATCGCAGCGGATCTGGCCAGAGCAGCAGACGCTCTCGAAAACATGCAGGCTTCTGGCGAACTGGCTCCTGTAGTCACTGTTGCTCCTGCTTCGCCAAATGTGCCTCCTGCTCTCTTCGGTGCTGGAGGACCAATGTGTGTCTTAAAGTGCTGTTTTTCTCTACCGAGAAACTCATGTACTTCACAGGCTCAAACGCTTCGACGAATCCACGGTAGCAAGCAGAAAAGGCTCTACTGCACCATCTCCACCACCATCTGTGAAGGGTATAGGGAAAAAAGGTGCGTAACATGCATCATTGTATTTCGAACGCTTCATGACTTTTCTCCTAATGTATAGTCGCAAAACCGGATTACTCAGAGCAAAAGATCGTCGTGGCGATGGTAGAGTTTACCGCCTCCTTTTCATTAATGTAATGAAGAACTCATCACAATCATCAAGGTCGGGCTGCCTGCTCGAGGCAAGTCATATCTGAGTAACAAGCTCATGATATACCTACGAGTCCGTCATCTTCTGTACCCAATTCCGAGAATGCTTATCTGAGATAATCTAGTGGCTCGAATACGACGTCAAGGTAATCAGCTTGCTCTCAGAATAGTCACTATCAATAGAGACACTGATGCAGTGCAGGTGTTTAATGTCGGACAACTGAGACGAACCAAAGCAAGGCAGAAGGCTCAGAAGTAAGTTTTCTTTCTTTGTTCGACACATTCCAGCTGGATGTTAAATACGATCGATATCTATTAGACTAGGTGTCAAAGAGAATCACAATGCAGAATTTTTCAGCCACAGCAATGCGCAAGCAACTCAAAGTCGTGACAGTCTTGCGGAAGAAAGCTTGGAGATGCTCATTAAATGGCTAAAGGAAGGAGGAAACGTTGGAATACATGGTATGGCTGCTTCCTCGCTTACATTGTCGATGATTAATTCACATATCATTAATCCCTCAGATGCTACAAACAGCACTAAAAGCCGAAGGTGTGCTTGCCATGAACACAGCGTTTATGCTTCGTTAATCATAACCACGTTGCAGAGCAAAGATCGAGGCCAGGCTCGCGAAGGAAAAGGGCATGATCCTCATCTTCTTGGAATCCCTTTGCGATGATCCAGCTGTGATCGCTGCGAACGTCGAGCTCAAAGTTAGTCAAGGCGATCCTGACTACAAGGATATGTCACCAGACGAAGCGCGGAAAGATTTCCTACGACGAATCAGCGAGTACGAGAAAGTTTATGAGACCATAACCGAACCACATCTGTCGTATCTGCGAATTAAGAACGTCGGTGAGGAAGTCACCATGTCCCGTATCAATGGGTACCTCTCTAGTCGAATCGCTTTCTACCTTATGAATTTGCATATTCGCCCAAGAAATATATTTTTCTCAAGGGTGAGTGAAATGTTTTCTCATTTGTGTTTGTGTATGATCTTGAAGTGGATTGTTTCTCAGCATGGTGAAAGTCAATATAATGTAGAAGGCAAGATTGGTGGCGATTCATTATTGTCACCTCGTGGGATGCAGTATGCGAAAGCGCTACCTGCTCTGATCACCGACAATATTGGAGAAAAACCATTGACTGTGAGCAGATTGATCTTAGTAGACTTTTACTGACACACGCTCGATTACTGTCTGCCAGGTCTGGACTTCCACGCTCAAGCGAACTATTCAAACTGCTCAATATCTCCCTTACACGAAGCTCACCTGGAAGTCCCTGGATGAGCTTGATGCTGGCGTTTGCGATGGCATGACGTATGAGGAAATTGAGGTAGACTTTGTGCATTTATCTATTTTTGTGTGTTCTGGTTTCTGATCCGACAACTTAGCAAGCATACCCTGACGATTATGCTAATCGCGACGAGGACAAGTTCAACTACAGGTACCGCGGGGGAGAATCATATCGCGACGTCGTAGTTCGCTTGGAGCCAGTCATCATGGAACTAGAGAGGCAAGAAAATATCTTAATCATAGGACATCAGGTTTGTTGAGTTTTCGTCATCATACCGCAATACATGTTTCTTATCCTTAAATGCCTAATCTCATAGGCTATCTTGCGTTGCTTGTGCGTGTACCATCCATCCGTTTCATCGCTGAAGTGCTAATTACCGCCTTGACATGGGATCCAGGTATGCTTACTTCCACCACCTCCCTCAAGCCGATCTGCCATACATTAAGATACCCCTTCACACTGTCATAAAGCTCACACCGAAAGCATATGGTTGTGATGAAGAACGGCAAGTGACAATTTCTCTTAAAGTTCAACGCGATTGTTTACTTATCGGGGTTTACCTGCATTTACTTCGTTTTACCTCTGTTCTTAGATACACCCTTCCCATCAATGCCGTAGACACTCATAGACCTAAGCCAAAGGCGGCGAAACAGCCCAACGTTCATCCGACAACTCAAAGGATATATTATGTAGAAGAAGAGATCAAGTCATCTGCTTGAGGCAACAAGGCTTGCCGACTTTTTGGTTTCAATGGTATCCTGTTGTTCACGTTTAAATCTCATTTAGACCTGGTATGATTTAAAGAAACTCTATGGAATTGTCAGGAAGGTTATGGGACCTATTTGTATTGTATATCTAATATCTCGAAGGATCAACGGCGACGATTCTTTTCTACACGTACCTACGCTAATAAATGTCTTCTACCATGCAGTGGGAGGTGGTGCCTCAATTGCGAGAGCAAACCAAGTCTAGAATATCTTGCAGGATCTGGACTTGGTTTTTAGACTACTCATGGATTCACTGACCATTGGAAAGTGAGCGAATGAAGAAGCTTAATCATATATTACCTTGCCACATCAACGTGCATCGTACGACATCGGCGGACCGCAAGTCTCCTCAAAAATACTCAATGCATGTTGTGTCCTTTGTCCTTACAATTGCGCATTATGTTTTCTTTTCGCCATGTCCAAACTTTCAGACCTTGATTGACATAATACACTCCTGGGACGTTGGAAAAATGTGCATTATCAGACAGCGCATGTACCTGTATCGATTTTTGCGTAAAAAATCTCGTACCATTTTTGAGTGGGATCATCGTCCTGTCCTTTACCCCTTCCCCGAAAATGGTATGGGGCGGGATTTTGAGAAACAGTAATACTCTGGTTCTTATTTGCCTCGGTCCACTGCATTTTGGGAGTACATTTCGCCACCCCAGTGCAAAAGATTAATTGTTTACGGCCGCTCATTTTCAAAAGTATCGACTCAGGCTTGCGCATTGAGTGGAGCCGCGCGCATCCAGGAAAGGCAATTTCCGGTTGGGCCAGATCGTAATGAATGGATCATCGTCCCCAAAAATTAGAATTAGATAATTTCCCAGGGCTTCCTTCTTATAACGCTTTGAATCCGTCAATGCAAGGCAGTTTCTTCTTTCCCAACCACCATGTCCAACATTATTCGCGCTTCCCGCGTCTGGTCCAAATCGCTCAAGTTCGCGCATGCGACACGCTCATTCCACTCCCCGTTTGCAATGCTCGGCACTAAACATTCTTCTCCTCCATCAATCGCCTCGACAGTTAACGCGTACGAAAAACAGGTAGACTTCAGTCCCGAGCCTATTCCGTCCAGTGGAGGGCAAAGGACCTACGTCGTATCCGAGCCCGATCCTGCCAATACACCTTACCAAGTCCCCGCCGGTGCTTACCCTGTGAGTTGGCTTTGTGATCATATGACTTAGCTACACAGCTGACCACGACATCGATTGCGTCTAGACAAGCCTTCCGTATGTAAACTTCACGGCAACGGAAGCACCTAATCAAGAAGGCCACATGAGCTCCACCAGCTCGTCTTTTGCCCATCCAGTGCTAACTCGAGCTGTACCTCAGAACGAAGGCGGCGTCGGTGAAAGTTCTGCAGTGAGACATGCTACCGCACCTGGTTCCATGGGTCAGAGGGGAGGTAGTCATGGTGGAGCCGGCCTGGCTGATGAGCAGAGTACGCAGGCGGGTAAAGGTTCCCTTGGAGACAGGAATCCTCCGCCTATAGAGAGTGAAGTCGTTGAGAAGTTTTCTAAAATGGGTGTGAAGGATGCTTGGAAGGCCAGGAAGTAAACCTGAAGCCATTGTCGTTCTGCTATCTCTTCAAAGGTATCGTACTCCGTTGACTGTCTGCTGCCATCTAATACTCACCTGAGCTCGTAGAAACCAGGTAAATTACTATGTATTGTTGTCCGACCTTTTACGTTGTGTATTATAATCGTTCGAAGTGCTCGAAGCTTGCTGCAATTGATCATATATTTATTGCCCGACACGAAATTGTTTACAAAGCAACAAAAACTACTGGAATGAAGTGAATGAGTAGGTATTCGTACAAAGTGGATGAAATGAAAGCACCAAGATATATATATGTATACAAGAAAGCCCACCACTACTTTCTTGGACGTTTTTTGACTTCTTCATCTTTACAAGCATGTAACATGAGCTTATTGGGATGTCCGGGTGTCATACCAGAGTGCCCTTTAGACCAATCATAGGACACAGCGTAGGCAAAGATCGATCCAGTTCGGTTGAAAGAGCTGCAAGTTATGGGTCCGGGAGCGGCATCGAAAGCTAAAGGGCATTTTAGCGAAGGAAAGGACACGGAGGCTGAAACTCACTCTTGAGACGAGTGCGAGCATCCTTGTCCCAAAAGTGTATGGTACCATCAGAACCTACAATGACAAGATGACTTTCAATGCGCAATAAAATGACAGAAGCAAAGAAACACTTGCCGCAAGTGGAGAATGTACCGTGGACGGGGTGAAAAGATATATCATTCACTGCGTAGACCATGGATTGATCTTTGGCAGTTGGCGTTATATCTCGCCGGTGACACTTGAAGGAGAAGTTATTACTAGAAATAATTTAAGAACATGTGAAAGCAAGGAATAGAAGATGCTAACCTGCTGTCCTTGTCTTCAACATACCTGGGGACCGACAGATAAGTGATTTAGACACTCAGGCGAGGCGAGTGCATCACTTACTGGATGGCAACTCTACCCTCGATACTTCCGACTGCGAATCCACTACTAGTAGACGCAGTAAAGCATGTTACAACACGTGTTTGCCATTTTAAAGGAGATTGCATAGTCTTATAGGCAGTAGTAGGATTCGATAGATTGAAGATTTGGATGTGCCGTTCCGCAGTACCGACGACCATCAATGGATATTGAACATCCATGGAATAGCACCGTTCAGGCAGAGTGACACTAGCCACCGGTTGAGATGCCCGAAGGTCCCAATACTGTGAAAACCAACATAAATGATCGAACAGTACCTCGTCAGAATCACACACCTTGACCGTTTTATCCCAGCTTCCCGTCGCGAGGATTCCTGATTGTGCATCCACCCATTTCACACTCTTGATAGGCGCGTCATGCTGAGCAACTTGAGTGGTTGTCCCTGTTTGAACATCGAGCATTCGACCTGCATTGTCAGCACCACCAGATAGAATTTTGTTTCCCTCCTGCAGACCAAAAGTCAAGTCAGCTGGCACACCCAAGCAGACATAAAGACGCGCCTTGTTCCAGCAGACAGATAAAACTGGGCCTTGATGTTGATACATCGCCTTTCCTGTCGTTTGTCCGCCAGACGAGACCTCGTATATGCGGACCTGGTAGGGTGATAGATTAGTTTAAGAGCATCACATATATATCCCGTGCATGTGGCTCACACTATTATCCCAGCTCCCAACTGCTAGAAAGTCTGCTTGACTAGAAAAAGACATTGAAGATATTGAATCAGTGGGAGGGTCTGCCATTTCAATGTCTTTCTCGGCGGTGACCGGCGTATTTGTCGTCGATGTCCCAAAGAAAGACATGTTGATCAATATGAGAATTTGTGAGCCCCGAGGGTAAAAGGATGAAAGAGTCTACAGTTACTCTTGAAGCGAGGTATCAGAAGGAAGGCGCTCGTGACATGATGATGATGAGTAACGCTCTTGCTCATGTATCGCGATCTTCTGCCTTTCTCGGAATGCTTACTGTATCCCATGTCTTCCTCTCCCTTTCAGCACTGACTTACATGTTCACGAAACTCTGGTTATTCATTATTTTTTCTCTGAGCCTGATCTGCGAGTACTCCAGGGAAAATTAACCAGAGTGGGCCGCCGTTCAATCGTGAGACTCCGAGTCAGAGTTACAAGCATAACCAGCGACACCGATATTGCAAAGGCTAGTCGGGCCATCACGCATCCAGTCTTCATCTAAACCTCCTCCGAGGCTGAGCGACGCAGCGCAAACCCAGTTGTAGATCAATATTAAACCAGAGTTTTCGACGTGGGACAATGGTCCTTCTCTTTGAATTCATTGCAACTTTTATCTCAAGTCGGAAACGCCTGGGTCATCACAGTAATTCTCAATACAGCGCCCGCGGATTCGCACGCAAGATGTCCGAACTGGATTCGGCGGTAAGTCACGCAAAGCGCGTAGTATTTCTAAGTCTCCGCCTTTCAGAAGGTTTGCTCAAACCAGGTGGTTATCCAAGGTCCTATAAATCATGTGCATACTTACGGCGAGTCGTAATTCGCAATATTCTGGGGTGCATTTATTACGACGGTTTTTTTCAAGTTACCGAATTTCAGGTTCAGGATTGAGTATTCGGATTTTAGTTCAATGGTTTGGGCACTGCAGCAACGATTGGAAAAGCGGATGTCTTTACTGTGACCCGACCAGATGTCCGTGATAACTTCCAATGCTTTTCTTTTTCATTCATTGAATGCCACAAGCTTAGCTCTCGATGATCTGTAGTAGTTGTGGCGTCTGTCTCCCAGAATTCCTCTACCTCGAGGTTTCGGTGAGAACTTCGGGCATGTGTATCGAATTCTAACAGGGAAACAAGAGAATTTAAAAAATCATCCTTTCGGCCGTCGCTCGGTGACAGACGCTATCATCGTGGTATAACCACAAACGCTAGTGGCCATAATCATAAAGTGTGTTGCCTTCGGAGGCATAGAATTGACGATAGGAAGGCTAGCATAATACACGACACTTACAACCTGCTCCACGAACATAGCCTTAGCAGAAGTCACCACAAACGGAAAGCACTAGACTAGAAAAAATAGGTGAAGGATGACACAGCACAGATAAGAAAACGGATGATAGAGAAGGTCGGAAGATTAGAACTTGGAAAACCCGGACATATGGAACGTAGTATTATTCCGTGATTAAAGGGTTATTCAGGCAGTAAGAGCCACAACGGGAGCAGCAAATGGAGATGGCGCGGCGCTCACTCCAGTGTCAGCGAGCTTCTTAAAAATCTAGAAATGAATGAGCAAAAAGCTTGAGGAACACGCAGGAAAAAATTGGGAATTGGAAATAGAAAAATACGTAGTGCCCACCTGGATGAAGACATCCGAAGACTGTCCTCCTTGAACACACCACTTCCCGTCGATGATCGTCATAGGTACACCAGTAACCTTTGATCTGACCTTCTCGCACATAGTGTTGACTTCTTCGAGAAGTTCGTCAGAATGTAAAAAATCAAGCGCCTGTTAATGTTCGGTATGTCAGCGAGTGGGGCAAGACAGGATGTTGTTTACGGAACCTCCTGCTTTGACATGACACCAGTTTGCTCGGAGATCTCAGAAAGCACGTCAAGGTCAGCGACGTCTTTTTCTTCTTCCAAGTAAGCACGGAAGACGGCACAGAGAAATGGCAACTGTTTATTCTGGCCACCGATCTGGTAAGCTTTGCGGGAGAGACGGTGAGCTCTGGTAGACTGGCTGACTAAGCCCTTGAAGGCTCTTGATTCACGATAGTAAGTTCCAGAAAAAAACGATAGTGGGTATATAACAGCGCACATTGGTATGTTCTTTTCTTGGGACCACTTCATGATACTCGCCTGCATGGCGGCCCACGGTTCTTTGCCAACAGTACTATTGAAAAATTCGTCTTTGGAGACTTTCGGCGTGTTCTCGTCGGGTAGAATTCGGGTTGGGATAAGTCTAAACGGCAAGAACTCGATTTCGAATGTTATTGGAAGGTGTAAAGTGTCCTGGCAGTAGGAGATCGCCCCGATTAGTTCATGCTGGCCAATATTGCAATTTGGACAGATCTAAGAACGACTCCTGAGTACTCAAGTGTCATATAGAATGAAATAGAGAATAGGATATACCACATCGCTGATCACCGTTAGCTTCACGAGTCGATTGTAGGCAGACATAATTGGACAGAGAGATTCTGTAGCCTACAGCTGAAGAGCTGAATGTTTGTTGGAGTTTGGATGAGTCTGTGGCAACCTTCGGGAGTGGGGGGAAGGGTTATAAATAAGAGAAACACGGCGCTGACTACAAAGCAGTATAATAGGCTTGATCGTCAAGAGCTTACACACAACTGTATTGAGAAATGTGACTAAGGGGAATCTCACGTAACTTTCTCTAAGGGGTCAGCCGGAAAATTACTGATTTTAGAGCCTCCCACCAGCCAGTAACGTTACGCCCATACGTCACCAGGACTGCTCAAAAAGCTGAAGCAAGGTCAACAGCACTTGTTAATGCTGTACTCAACGATGATCATCTTGCAAGTCGGTTATTAATCGGTGGGACCGCACGGAGAAGGTCACTTCGCAAAGTGAGTAAGCCCTGTGAACCCACAACAGCCGGGAAATAGACGACCACGGTGAGTATATTAGTGAGCCGGCTACAGCTGCTATTATAATTCAAGTCATTACACCGGCCGAAAAGTATGACATTGCTTGGTGAGAAACGCCACACTGTGAAGACATAGTAATACATTCCCCAGCCCTGGGTTCCCTGGCCGTTAAAACCGAGAAGTGCTTCATCGGAAGGATATCAATAAATGTCCCAGAAGTTATCATCTTCCGTTAGAACCACGTTTCCTCCTGGGGGCCATGGCTCCGGATAGTTACTAATGCGAGAAACATGCGTCAAGTTCTGTAGCGTATTAAGGATACTGCTTGCCCGACGACGACTCGACGTATCAAAACATACCAGTTCGAGCGGATGTTTCATGTTCGTACGCTCTTGCACCAGTCTCAAGAGCATGGAGACGTCATGAACAGCCAGATCTCGCACATGGAGTGTTTGCAAATTCGGCCACCAAATAGGTTCACCTTCAACGCTGAGGGCCATGTACAGGAGCGACGCAGATTCCAGTGTCAAAGACACAACGGATGGAAAAGCGAGCATCAGGTGTCCGATTTGACTGACTCCAAATTCGCATCCATACAGTGAGAGATCCTTGACATTCGGAAAGTCAAACAACCACAGATCGTCGACATCACATAGGATCAGATTTTCCAGCTGATTCAACGGTAATGTGGTAAGCAAGACATTGGCAGAAGTAAAAGGATGATCAGTGCCCTTTGCGCGAATACGCAGTGTTCGGAGTTGGGAGAGTTTGAGTGTCTTTCTCTCTTCCGTCTCCGTGGCCGGACTATCGATTTTCAACCCTCGCAAAGAAAGATTAACGAGAGAAGGTGTCGCGGCCAAAATTTCCCTATATTTTAGGATAGTCAAGTCTATCATATATTCACCATCAAGGTGCAGAGTAGTTAATTCACTGGAGATCGGCGGTCGAAGAGCACTAGCAATCCCACTGAGCTGAAGTGAAGTCAACGAGGGTGCTCCTCCTTTGAAAATCAGAGGTACGATGCCCATGATTCGATCATAAGGACCACTGTCGGCCCAGTCGACGTGTAGAGCAAGATAGTCCAGTTGAGGAGCTCGCAGACACTCTAAATGCTCGCGCAAAAGCAAGCAAGCTTTAGGGTGCCTCTGGACAGATAACGAGAGATGAGCACAGCGTGGTATATGATCTGCAATAAGGCTCAGGAAGGAGGAAAAATTGATGTTTGATTTAACGTGAATACGAGCGGCGAAAAGACTGGAAGGGCCGCTACGAGTTAGATACGTTTCCAGCTTGTGCAGACGCGAGGGAATATGGGAGGTGTGCTCTAAGGACATCCTGATGTCGGCCCATAGCAGTGGTGTGCCATTTGACAAATCTTTCCAACGATTGCATACTTGGGAGGCGGTGATTTGAAAGGCATGGGATTCCTTCTGGCATAACAAGAAGATGTGCGAGAGTAGTTCTGTAGGAAGCTTTGAGATGGAAGCATCACCGTTCTTTATCCTGGCCCGTTTCGTCTCCGCCACAGCAATATCAGTATTGACTTGCTCGAGCTGCCGTATAAGGTCCGCTTTTCTATCGCGTAGAGATTTCAGGTGCGAATTAAGCGTATGCACGGAGTCCGGTGAGTGCATGTCTCTGTTCAGGAATGTGAGTAAGTTATTTGCAAGGCGTATAATCGAGACGCATACTGACAGGCTATCTAATTCGTAGCAGTAAGCGCTTGCACTTCGAGGTTGTTGAAACGGTTCTACCGGGTTTGCCCCACCGGGCCGGGTCTTCCAAGTTATAGGGGCATTTGGGTTCAAAGTATACTGGTTTTTATAAGCGGCACTCCCAGTCTTTCATGATTGTTCTTGGCAGAAATCATTTGATGGAAAGGGGAGTCTTAGCTGTATGGGAATGAAGAAAGTTATCGTGACAGATTTGTACAACAATAAAACTATGTATTTACAAGAAATCACAGAAAAACACCAAGATGACCGGATCCAATGAATGCTTATCTTTTTACTACTCTCTTGCGAACATCTTCTTCTTTGACAGCATAAATCGTCACCTTGTTTGGTTGCTCACTGGTCATACCGGAGAAGCCCTTGTGCCAATCATACGATACTGCACAGGCAAACATCGAGCCTGTCCTGTTGAAAGCACTGCACGCAATCGGACCAGACGCACGGCTGAAACCTGATTACACGAAAACAAGGTGGGGTGCAAATAGATAGAAGAACAAGATGGATGGGCGTGGGTTAATCGTGAGTTTCACAGCAGTACGCACTTTTCAATCTCATACGCGCCGCTCCGTCCCAGAAATGAGCAGTTCCATCAGAACCTATAGAGTGATCGAATCAACACAGGCGATGCGAAGGTTTTGGTATCGACACGATCATACCGCAAGTAGAAAAGGTACCATGTACAGGATGAAAGTTGATGTCATTGACGGAATAAACGAGGGATTGATCAACTTTCTGAGGGCTGGAATTTTGACGATGACATTTGAAGCTGTAATTGTCGCTGTAGTTCGGGATTAGGTCTAGAACATTTATCTGAACAATCATCGAGTACCGTTTATTCTTCTCTTCGATGTAACTTGAAAGGTTCATCACTGTTGAGGACAGCCACAGTACTGCGGCTGGTGTATTGCTTACTTGAATGACACTCTCCCCTCGACACCTCCAACCGCGAATCCAGTCTTGTCAGGGCAGCAGGTAACAACACGGGTCTGCATCCTCAGTGATGAAACGTTGTTGTCAAACACTACAGGTGATTTCGCCAGATCGAAGGTTAAAATACGACGTCCGGCAGTACCAACGACCATCAAAGGATAGATTGCGTCAAGGGTGTAGCATCGCTCAGGCAATTGAACAGTTGCAATAGGTGAAGGCGTGCGTATATCCCAGTACTAATTACAGGTCCAACACTACGAAGCGAGTCGCACAACGAAACGCACCTTGATGGTTTTGTCCCAACTCCCGGTGACCAGGACTCCAGCATGCGGCATGTTGACCCATTTCACAGCCTTGACGGGCTCGTCGTGCTGCGCTACTTGAGTAGTCTGTCCAGTAGCAGCATCGAACATGAGCCCCGTGTTATTAATGCCACCAGAGAATATTCGGCTGCCTTCCTTTGAGATGGAGATGCATCTTCAGGAGGCATAAACTGTAAGAGCATTAGTGAAGAGCACTTGCCTCGTTCCAGCACACTGATAACACCGGAGCCCGATGAGTATACGTCGCTTTGCATTGAGTGTGACCTTGCAGCGAGACCTCGTAAACACGAACCTGAGACAAGTAGCATGTTTCAATTGTTATGTAGCACGACGAGTCGAGAAAGCTCATACCGAATTGTCCCAGCTTCCAACGGCTAAATAATCCGCATTTTGAGAGAACGAAAGTGAGGAAATTGAATCATACGGAGGATGGGGAAGTTGGATGTTTGCGTTGAGAGACATAAGTCAAAGAAGCCAACTTGAACAACAACAAACTCTGAGATTCATGTTAGATAAATTGAGTCAAACGCGGCTCCGAAGGAGAGCCGCACTACATCATCATCATGTACTGCTGTACTGGAGCACAACGACTCAGCGCACATAACATACGCTGAAAGGTATACCTCACTGAGTTGACTGATATGAGATTGGAAACGACCGTGTCACGAACTCACAACAATGTGCTATATCTGTGATGATCTATTCATTATGCTCTACAGCATTCCCAGAAACACAATTCCTGAACGTTCAAAACTACCACACTAGCTGTGCACAATCTAGCACAATCTGGGCTGTCACGAATTAATGATGCGCCGATGTCCAAGAAGGTTTACTGAGTGACACGGTATAGCAGCATGGAAATGGTAAGGTGTGCAGAGAGGACAACGCAATCTTTTACGTAGTGAAGAGGTCTATGCAGTGTCGGACGACAGTTGCTTCATATTGAATGTCGCCTTCAAAAGAAACCTTGCAGTAAGGGACTGGCGAAAGATTATTTCGGGCCAGGGCCCAAAAAACAGCCTGAATAGAAAAGCTGGTTCTATTAGTACTAAAGTCGTCAGCAAGATTGAAGAACATCAAATTACCGGTGCAAGTTTCGAGAGGAGTGAGAGTTCAAACGCACCGGTGATAGCCGGACCAAGGCCACGTGCCGGCGAATATCTCGTTTGCAGGTTTCCGGTCACTAATCGTTTCTCTTTTCTTCCTCTCTCCTCAAGTTGGCTGACTCCAGTTCTTTCCTTTTTCTGTCCCGTTCTGGGCTGGACTGCTTTCTTTTCAAGTCGCCGCCATGACTACTCCTCATGTGATAGCCTCATCTTCACCTCACCCACAGTCTACAACATCAAATGGAATCGTCGGTACCCACTACAAAGTTGGGAAGAAAATCGGAGAAGGTTCATTTGGTGTTGTGTTCGAAGGTGGGCTCCCTTCTCAACGATGACCGCTGTTTCTTCATTCTGTTATGACTGCCCTCATTTTTCAACCATGGGCGGCAAACTGGCGGTTTATCAAATCCTTCTCCCTTTCTTCTTGCCGAAGCTGAGCCAATAACGTCTAGGAACCAAGATGATATCCAACACACCAGTTGCTATCAAATTTGTGCGCTCGACTCATTTGTAAAACACAACTTTCTGACCTTACTCTGCCCCAGGAACCTCGAAAATCTGATGCTCCTCAACTACGAGACGAATTCCGTTCATATAGGACTTTGAATGGCACAAGTTTGTCTTTTTGTCTTTCCATGTGCTCTATGTATACGAACCATCCGATACAGCCGGTGTTCCTCAAGTACATCATTTCGGTCAAGAAGGGTTACACAACGTCTTGGTCATTGACCTTCTTGGTCCAAACCTCGAAGACTTATTCGACATGTGTTCTCGTAAATTCTCCGTCAAGACTGTTTGCATGGCCGCGAAGCAGATGGTGAGCTACATCTGTTTGGATGCATATTCGTTTTACATTCTGAGTCCTAATCATTCTCGTAAATCATCAGGTCACTCGAGTCCAGGCTATTCACGAAAAGTCCCTCATATACCGCGACATAAAACCTGACAACTTCTTAATTGGTGTACCGGGTTCGAAAACTGCTAACACAATACATATCATCGGTTAGTTCTAGTCCTCGGATGTTTAATACTCTGAGCTTCTTACGCTTTACGTCATTCCCAACCTCGGATCCCCTTCCGCTTTTAGACTTTGGCATGGCGAAGCACTACCGCGACCCGAAGACCAAAATTCACATACCCTACAGGGAGCGCAAGTCGCTCTCTGGTACTGCTCGATACATGTCCATTAATACCCATCTTGGTCGTGAACAGTCTCGAAGGGATGACCTGGAGTCTTTAGGACATGTGTTCATGTACTTCCTCCGCGGCGGTCTACCGTGGCAAGGCTTACGTGCTGCAACTAACAAGCAGAAGTATGAGAAGATTGGTGAAAAGAAGCAGACCACCGTTATTTCGGAACTATGCGAAGGTTTCCCTGGTGAGTGGGTTGTTCCTGACAATGTCTTCTTAGTGATGTTTAACCTAACAATCATTAGAGGAGTTTGCGATCTATATGAATTACGTTCGAAGGCTTGGTTTCGACGAAACTCCGGATTACGACTTTCTTCGTGAGCTTTTCACCAAGGTACTGAAAACGCTAGATGAGGCCGATGATGGTATCTATGACTGGATGCTTCTTAACGGTGGCAAGGGCTGGGAAGCAACCAATGTCAGTCCATCTTTTTTTTCATACTAGTATTTAAGGCCTAATCTCCGACCGTTTTAAGCCTCACGCAAGTTCTTCCGCACCTCACCGTGAACACAGGCGTGATCGTGAGCGTGAGCATGGTCCCCATCGACGTGGGTCTCGACAGGCTCAAGATACAGCCAATGCATCACCAGGACTTGTTGTCAGCCCTGCGCCAGCACACGTCAAAAGCAGTCGACGGCCAGCGAACGCTGAGCGAAATAATTCAACGCCTCGTGATATAGGAAGCGTACAGCCTTTGGCGCCTGCTAGTCGGCGTGCGAGCCAACATCAACGTGAGGCAAGCGCTCTAGCCAGCGTTGGTATTGCAACACCCCATCCATACGCAACTGCTCCTACTCCGAATGGATATCGTAGCACCACAGATCGAACTGCCTACGTCCGAAATCCTGCTAATCCTGCTCCGAACGGCAACGGCGTACCGAACAATGGTTCGGAATCGTTCTTGTACCCCCAGATACCTAAGGGCGCAAACTCCCGAGAGAACACGACGACAGACGGAACCAGAGATATTCATGCATCAGGCCCTATTCGCATGGCAGTATATGATCA
The DNA here is from genome assembly GCA_027886635.1 of Lentinula boryana. Classification (NCBI taxonomy): domain Eukaryota; kingdom Fungi; phylum Basidiomycota; class Agaricomycetes; order Agaricales; family Omphalotaceae; genus Lentinula; species Lentinula boryana. The sequence goes on along the minus strand of MU790757.1, from coordinate 7,942 downwards.
GATGGTTAGGGTCGGCGAACAGGAGGAGGATGGTGGTCATGGACGAAAAAAGGGTTTTTGGGCCGCACTATGCTGTAGAGGGTAGGAGTTGATCTCACACAGCTATGGTGAGCGTCGTCGTGGTCCTTGGTCCAACAAGTAATTTATGCTTTTCCTAGACGTTCGAAGAATAGATTCGCATGGCTACCAAAACGTCTCTCTTAAGGCAATCTAAACATTGATCCATAATCAACTGATCACGACTTTACTCGTCTCTTTCCGATTGTTTTCACGCTTTCGACGTCAGCTCGCATTTATTCGCATTGTAGTTTTAAAGGTTCTTGTTTCATTTTTGACCCTTCTTCATGCATACGAACTGCATTCCAGACTGCATACTCATACCTTGCTGCCATGGTAACAGTCCTATTGCGCTAATGCCTTCAAAAGACTTCCTTCGCTCACTCCTTCAAGTGTATTATTTAGATGGCATAATCTTTCAATCTTTCGGGTACTGTACTTAGAACTATGATTTAGGACAGCCTCCCATCCCAAATCTATTTAATCGTTGACAAATTCAGAAGGCCGAGTTCGACAGCACTGTGGACATTAATCATCACTGGCGTGCGAGGATACATAATATATAGCTTGAGAACTCATTTCGAGCTGAGGCTCGACCTCACATAGCTATAAACTTCTTTCTTGTCGCCTCCGGACGAACATTCTGGTTTGTGTTCAAGCTTTCAGAACGTGATTCGTGACTATGCTTGGAGATACAAAGATGGAAGAAATACATGCACTAAATAATAACGGCCATTAAATCCTGTTGTAGATCATCTAAGATTCCGCATCCTCTGCTCGAAGTTTCGTGGCCAAGCGGATGTCATCCTGTGTGATCGATGAACGTTCACACATACTTCTGAAGATACCGTTAGCATTTTGATATAGATTAGTTGGTGTATCAAATTCCTGCGGACCGTCGTTAGCAACATCTAAAACAAGAGAATCCTTCTGACGTACGGCAATCTGTCCAGCGTCGAGGACACATATACGGTCATAACCAATGATAGTACGTAGTCGATGGGCTATACATAGAATGGTTCGGTCCTCGAATTCATTAGTTATCGTGTCTTGAATGTTTCTATCAGTTTCATAATCTACCGAAGCTGAGTTGCGTATTCGCTGAGTGTATCATTCAAGATCGACAAAATATTGACAACTTACCAGTAGCTTCGTCCAGAATCAACACCTTTGTGTCCTTTACCAACGCACGGGCTAAAGATACTAGTGAGCGCTGACCGATCGACAGGTTCCCGCCTTCATCTTCTATTACAGAGTCAAGCGTGAACCTGTTTACCGGCGTATCACTACCACTGTACCCTCCCGTCTCAGAACTACTGGTGAGTACAGAAGCACGCTTTGTGTTGTCAACCAGATATGATCGTTTCAGTGCATCCCATAACTTCGCATCGTCATGCAGATTGAACGGATCGAGGTTGGTTCGGAGAGTTCCCGAAAACAATAGCTACTCGACGAGTCAGATTTGAGGCAAACAGAAGGCGAATAGTCAACTAACCGCATCTTGTGGTATTATAGATAACCCGCTCCTGAGATCTGAAAGACCTACACTCGCTATATCCACGCCGTCTATACTTATAGAGCCCGAATCTAGTTCGACAAGTCGGTATATAGCTGACATCAAACTACTTTTCCCTGCTCCAGTTCGCCCGACGATGCCGATCTTCTCGCCTCCTTGGACATTCACTGAAATGCCTTTGAGGACCGGCGGTAGCTCCGGGCGGTACTTCAAAACCACATCTTTGAACACAACACGACCTTGAGAAGGCCATGGAGAAGGAGGTTTCTTGTCCGGCAATTCGTGAGCGGCTTCTTGCTCAATTTCCTCGGCATAGTAGACGACTCGTTCCACAGAGTTCATATCATTTTCAACTTCTGCACTTTGGCGAACGAGCCATCCGAAACTGAAAGTCCGGGATTTTAGCATTGCCGATGCTGATGTTGGTGTGAACGGAACTTACGCTTGTTGGATACTCAAGATATACGATAGCACGACACCGGTTTGAGACGGTGAGATTGTGAACCGCGTGCCGACAGTCAATAACGCGACCACAAAGGTCAGAATTGTCCCAAGGAAGTCGAGTCGAATACCGAGCCAGCGCTGAAAATCACACCAAGTTAGATTTCTCAAGCAAATGGGTTTCAAATGGGTTTGAACAAACCTGATTTGTGACAGTCAACCAATAAGCTCTATTTATCAAACCGAATAACATCAGTTCTGAAGCCGCTGAATATATTCCTCTTCTTACCTGTTCTCTACATCTATCCTGCGTTCGTTATCGAGAAGAAACCGTTCCGATTCACCGTATGCTCTAATAGTTGCAAGGCCTGATAAACTTTCTGAGAAGTGAGAGTAGAGCGAGGATCGTAGAATGGCGTCTATGAATGCAATAATCATTCTCGGTCAATTGATCGGAATCTTAGAAGCAAGCTCGCCTAAACGCTATTTGACTCATTAGCTCAGATTATCAAATTGCAATAAGAAACATACCTTCAATTCGCGAGCACTGGCTCGATAGAAATATGCAGCATAGCAATACACCGCGAGAACAACCACCACAGCAATTAGGAACCATGGAAGGACGATCGAGATCAGGATAATAGCGCCTAAGATGTTGGACATGGTTCCTGCTAGCATACGGAGGGCATCTAGAGATTGTCGGTGACTATGGGCTAAAGCACAGACTAAGGCTGAATATGACAAACCTCCTAGCATGTTATCAATAGTGTCAATATCTACAATAAGCACGATGTCAGAATTGTGCTGTTTCAAAAGACTGACTGAAGGCGTTACCTTTGGCGAATCGATTCATGATACGGCCTAGAGGCGTAGTTTCGAAGAAGGACATAGGAGCCCGCATGACACGTTCAATTGCAGCCTAAAAACCCAGAGAATTAATTGAAATATGTGGGTTGAAAGAGATGAAAGTGCGCACGCACCTTATGCAAACGCTGGGAAGCGAAGTAAGTAAGCATGGCAAAGGTTGTTCCCATTAAGAACATTGCCATGGCTTGCGCAACCCCAAGCCCCGCGTATATTCCCATCTGAATTCTATGATTTGAGTATCTTTTTTTGAGCATGATTCCTGAGGAGCTTACATAGAAACCTTCAGATTCCCTCCATTTACTACGTCCGACTCGATTTTAGGAACACAAAAACAGGTGAAAAGTCCAACGACTTACAGTTCTTCCCAATAGACCAACCAATAAGAGGACATGACTGTCGCGCCCTGCACAAACACAAGTGATAGGAAGAAGATGGGCAGGAGCACGAATCCGTTTCCAGATTTGATGTATGTTTTATAGATAGCCCCACTGACGGCTCCCGTGTTCCTCTCCTCTACTTGCATCATCCCCGCACCAGCAATTGCCTTTTTCCTTTTCTCTTTGACGTCGTCATCTTCCTCTGTTTTAACGACCTCAACCTCAGATTTTTCCTCCTCGGCCTTCTCTCGTTCATTGTTCCCGAACTCGTTGATGAATTTGGAAAATTCGTTCCCATTCGCCATGAGATCATGGTATGCGCCAGATTCAACGATACGCCCCTCGTTAATGACATAGATGTAATCGACGAAGGGAAGGAAGTGGAGTGCATGAGTAACGAGGATTCGGGTTTTTCCTGAGGTGTTGTTATGAAGAACATTGTTGAACACGGCTTTGCCTACGTGAGCATCGAGTGCAGAGAGCGGGTCCTGCAAGTGTATAAGCTGGGATAACGAGAACGATGACGGCTTTCAGTACTCACGTCAAAAATTTGAATATCCGTGTCGCAGTATATAGCTCGACATATATTCAGTCGCTGTTTCTGACCCCCAGACAGCGAAATTCCCTATGAATGATGTCAACCTTTTGTCTATTTGCAAGATTAATTAAGGAAACCTTTTCGCCGACTTCGGTCATGTCACCATTCGGAAGCATCTCGAGATCTGGTTCCAGACACGAATCTCTGACGGCATTCCAGTAGCGCTCCTCGTCAAACAGCCTCCCAAAGCAAATGTTTTCTCTGATAGTAGCATTCTGGAGAACAACAGCGATCAGATGTATAGCGAAGACAGGCAGTGGCAAGACCAACCTGAATCCAAGCACTCTGGGGACAATATCCCACACTGCCGCCAAATACGACATTACCGCCAGTCCTTCTCATCTCTCCAATGATTCCCTGGAGCAGCGACGTCTTCCCACTACCGACCTGTCCAACCACTGCAACTAACTGTCCACGAGGTATGGTCATCGTGATGTCACGAAGTTTGAATGGTTCTTGAGGTGACTCGGTAGTAGCAGCAGGCTGAGAAGTGATGGCCTTCTTCCCCTTTTTCTTTTTCTCTTCCTGTTCAGGCGGTGGAGCATCCCAGGAGAACGATGCAGCTTTGACCTCAACTGCAGCATCGATACTGTCGTCTATCATCAATGTTTCGTCCAATGTTTCAGCTTCAAAAACTCCGTAGAGACGTTGGATTGCATTATGGGCATCAGTGATTGAACTAAATGACAACGCTTCATTTAAAGTCAATATTGAACAAAAAAAGGCGAGAGGATGTGCGTACGAAGCATCATCAGAGGCATTCTGAGTAAGTTGAATAGCGTTAAGGAGGCGAAGATATCAGCAGCATTGAGCTCGTGTCCAGAAAGCGAGTAAGTTACAAATGCTAGCACGGACGCTAAAGTTGGGAGTGACATGGCGATCGCATTATTGGCGGCACGTATTATGAGGAGAGTACGGACGTAGCTGAGTAGTTATGAGTGACATGTTTCATTTCGAAAGAGCGGATAGGCACATACTACATTTCTTTGTATCGATACTCCGCAATCCTCTTGAGGAAAGGAATTTCCCAAGCAAAGTACTTGATGATCTTCATTCCACCAAGAAGCTCTTGAAGGAGCTTTGCACGTTTGTCCGTCCAAAGCATACTCTTCTGTCGAAAAGCAAACATTTTCTTCATGGCAAAAGTTTGAATAGGGGTTGATAGAATGAAAAATGCAAAGCCGGCAAGTGCACTGGGCCCAAGGTTGATAATGAGGAGAACAAGACAAATCGTCATCTGAATGGGGGCAGCCCAGGACTAAGCACCGAGAAGTCAATTTTGAGTAGCCGATATGTGAAAGCCTAACGCACCATGTGGAAGAAGCCGGCACAAAAGTCTATCCGGGAGACATCCGTCGATATATGGTTCATGATCAGACCGTTGGGGAGTTTGGACCGAGCACGAGAAGTAAGACGCATTGAACGAGCATATATAGCCGCTATCAAGCCTCCGCGGAGCAGGACACCGCTACCAGCTGATCGATAGAAAAACTGGTGGGTACAGAGAGATGCGAAGACTTGCAGGAAAAATAAGCCGACCTAGACCGCGGGAGGCAAGTTCTGTTAGAGACGGCCAAAGGATCAAGTCACAACTTCTTACCGCCATACCTATGCCCTTTCCTACGGGAGGAACACTTTTTCCCTCAAAATGATTTGTGTAGGACTCAGTCGCAAAGTTTATGATTGCCTAAGAAGCGGAATGAGTAGAATACTTCACGAGAATATATACAGACACGTACCTTGACCAACAACGGCGAGGTCACCTGCGCAGTGTCGCCTAATACTTTAAATAATCCTCCAGTCCAGAAAAAGACTTTGACACTGTCATTCAAAGCCATGACAAGACTGGGTCGTTTCTTGCCATCCTTCTCCCGCCATTGTTTCTCTCGCTCTGCTCTGTTTCCTCGTAGTGTCCACCAGATAGCTTTCCAACCAGCCGAGATTTCACCCTTTTCCAGCGCTTCATTGTATTCCTTTGCTTCTTTTCTACGTCTTTCAAAAGAGGTCGTAATTTTCTCTCCAATATACGCAGCTTTTCGGTGGTCCTGAAGCTTGTACAAGTCCGAAGCTTCTAGTGGACGATGAAAACCAAGGGTAAGAAGGGGATCAATCCATTGAAAGACCACTAAGCTGAGTAGTGAGGCTGTTGCTTCCGGTATGAGTTTGGCGTCATCTATAGAACCAGTCGGAGGTGGTATGGGTTTTGAAGAAAGATGCAAGAAGCGACGAAATCTAATCAACAGTCTGGCTGATCAATGTATAAGCGAAAATGATAGGACCGAACTCGTACATCGATCTTTCGGGCGTCTTTTTACCAACTCCAGCTTCAGAAGACTTCTCGTCAATTTCTGCAAAAACTTTCTCTGAGGACGGAGACATCGTGGAAGTATTTTGTGAGGGAGAGAAAAGTACCTCGCTTCAATCCATATTGTCATAGATTACTTATAAGTAGATGTCTGCGGCTCGCTTGCCGTCGGAAACTAATCAGGCACACTGTTAGATATCCACCAAATTCGGAATGACTTTCGCAAATATATGTTCTTCATTTTCTAAAACATAAATATACAATACAGAAACAGAAGTTGTGGTCTCAATTTTCAATTTCATGAAGCCTGTTTGCCCGCGATTTACCGAACTTCGAGGTCTGCCTGGAATTTCCCGTCTGCCGAGGTTTCTGGTTGCGCTTACATACCAATGTCATGTTCCGTTCCCCCTGGCATCCACATAACCGTAGCCTTCTGGGCTCTCACCTGCTCTCACTCGTTCAAAGCCTGATTTTCTCAGCGGAACCGCCGCAATTCCGTCCGTTCAATACTATATATTTAAAGAAATTCTCAGGTTCAATGTCGAACAATTTTGAAGGCAGCAGCCTGGTCCTGTAAAATCTCCGTAGATTACGGCAATCAATCTTACTATTTCTGAGGTCGATAGAAAGACGGATAATTATCGAAATTCTAATTACCCGTTTTGTTACGCAAGCCCACTCCACTATCCAGGCTCAGTTTCACGAGATACGTAGTCAGAGGGCTACCTCAAGCCAAGAATATGTAGCAGCCAAGAAATGACCGAAGCCAAAGACTTTAAACAGTTTGCAAGTATGTACTTGCTATTTCTTCCTTTGGATGGAACGATCAAGATCATCTATCATCCAAATTTCGAAAACCCTTATTGATAGACCTAGCATCACTATTGCGTGGAATCAAATTCAGAGACTCTTCACTACGGCAGCAAAAAGAAAGGGAACTTAAGGAGGTGATAAAAGCTCATTACGCATAAAACTATCGTCAAATTAGCTCTGGATTTACCTACTCAGAGCGACATTCAAAAGCAAGCTATGTATGATAGTAATACCTGTACTACTTTGTGACTGGTCAGGCCATACTGTCGGAATTCGTCTCTCCCCTCAAATCCTTGGTCATTTTGATTAATTTGCCGTTTAACTCATGTTGTAACGTCCGAATGTACGTGTTGCTGTCAACATGTGATCGAGGAAGAGGACTTGGTACAATCTACGGCACTGCTCAGAAAGTAGATGGCAAGGGATCAAAGTTTATATCTAGCTAAGGTGTTTTTAGTCTACTGTACTATCATGAAATCCAAGTTCAGTGAACCGTTGGCATTGGCCATCGGTAAGTATGGGATTCAAAATTTTGGATTTCATCAGAAGAACGGGGTCCCATTCTCCAGCGCTGGACAGAGCTAGACAAAGCTAAAAGCACTGACAGTGCATGAGCAAAGTACCCCCCTCGCCGGCACTGTAGAGCACCATATTGATTCCATACAGTGCCTAACATTGCTGTCAGGTACTGAATTGGCACTATACATCGCCGGCCAGTATTGAATTGACACTGTACAGCACTGTCCAGCACTGTACAACCACCAATTCAAACCTCCCAGCACCAATTCAAATGTGCTAGTGCGCTGTACAAAAGTGACTTGAGTGCTGCTTTTTTGGTTGGCTTTCAGATTGTATTCCAAATAGTATACACAACGAGTGATTTGATTCAAGTAGCTATATACACAGAGCACTCGATGATAAGGATTCCACACTGAAGCCCATCAATCCAGACTGACAGCAGCCTGAGC